>JADLZK010011352.1:0-137228 GCA_015847255.1 Hyparrhenia diplandra | reverse complement strand
GTTTCTCTAAAATTAAGGACTTGTTTGGCATGAGAAGCTCCGGCTCCGGCTCCTCCGGCAAGACACTATAGCAGCCTTGTTCATAGGTGTCGGTTTTCTCTCCCTTCCATCCTCTGTCACTAACAACCGGCATTGTTCACAGGAGCCGAAGAAGCTCGATTTTGGGCTCCCCGGCTTCAACTCCTAAGAGCTACAGTGCAGCTAAAGTGGAGAAGCCGGCAAGAGCCCGGCCAAACAACTCCTAACCCTCTGGCTGAAGGTGTACAGTACTAGTTTTGTTTTTTTAAAAAAAAAATTACTAGTACTACTGTATTGATAACGAGGGAACAAAGACCCGAAGAACGTACCGGATGAGGATGGTGGATGTTTAAAACGCTGCAGCAGCGGAGTATAGTACTGGTAGTGGTAATATGCTGGCATACTAGTAGTACCACCGGTGAAGTGAAAGCGGTAACGGTAAAATCTGTAAATTCTGCGGGAGCTGCGTCGTCCTGGTCCGGCAAGGGAACGGGCCGGGGTTAAAAACGTATGGAATTACGAGGCGGCTTCGGCCCACGGGCCACCCCAGCAACGAACGGGCAACCTGGTGAGGAACCGTGAAAACAAAGCATGTACCCCTACACCGTTCTTATGAACACAGACAGAGCCGACGACGAGAACAGCGATGATTGATCCCGACGAACTGCGCACGGCCGTAGGTGTAGGTGGCCTCGGGATGCGACGAGCCGAGCCCTGGGCGCACGCAATGATATGCACCCATCCAACAGTGGTGAGTGGCCTGGCCATGCACCATGATTGTGCACCATGATTGGGGTTTGGGATCACGCTCCCCTCCCCTCCATGGCCGCTAACCCACCATCCACCACCAGACTCCCGTCCGTTCCACCAGATCAGATTAGCCAAAAGCGTGCGTCTACTGTGTATTTGCAACAACCGCATCGATCCCACTTGTCGTTGCGAAAACAGAAGATCAAGCACGCACCGTACCGCGCACTCATTAGCGGGCGCGTCACACGCACAAGTACTCACGCTATAGCTGTGGCCTGTGGTGGGACAAGAAAGTGGCATGGATGGGGATGGGACGATAAAGGAGACGGCCGTCGTCGCGCGGCGCCGCGAAATGATGATAGCGTTCAATACGTACGTACTGATGCGTGATATATTTCTGCTTAGAATTAGCGAGGACGCCATCGCCGTGGCCCAGGCATTATGCCCCCGGCACCGGCAGGCATCATTGCCGTAGCCGACGACGACGGCCGGAGAGCAACAAATATTTATACGGGAGTACTGTTAACGGATATGGAATAAGAACGCTCCGAGCTTAATTTCGTCTGCGAGCGTGATCACGTGTGCACACCGGCCGGCTTATGATTAAGCAGCCTAAACTAAACTACATACCTAATCGCTTAATCCAAGTAGGAGTACCTATCTATACGCGGCTAGCTACCGTGTCCGTATCTGGTGGGTTGGGGTGTCGTCGTCTCTGAGATTTGGCGCGTCCACCCACCACACGTACGTATATCCAAGCATCCGAAGTATCCAACCAGAGCACCTGTACGGACCCCACTGCTGCCGATTGGAACCTTCCCTTCCCCAACAACCCCAAGGCCCCAAGACAAGAGTCCACCACGAGAACGAACCATGGACCATGCACGGGAGCACGGGGCAATGTACAATGCATTTGTACACACAACACTACACGCGGACGACGACGGCGGAGATAAGGGAGGCGACGGGCGTACGTACGTACGTACCGTCACCTCCCTCCACGGCTCGTCGTCGGCTCCACTTACCCTCCCTCCCTCGATCTGTAGGGTCCTGTGTGGCTGTTTGTCTGTCTCCCCGAAACCAAAAGCCGCCTGCACGACATGAGCAGCAGGAACCGAACATGGAGAATGAGGCACCAAGACTACTCCCTCTGTCTCATGGTGTTCGTCATTTTTAACTTTTAAATTTCATATTTTTGTCTGTCTTATTTAAAATATTTATCGCAAATCATAAAATAAATTAATCAATATTCAAAGTATCTTCATTGATAAAATAAGTCGTAACAAAATAAATTATATTTGTGCAAAAAAAATTGAATAAAGACGAAGATCGAATAAGATGGCGCGAAATTGGGGGACAAACTCAAATCGGTGAGACAGAGTGAGTAGAACTGTAGGAGTAGCACGCTGGGGACACGCCACTGCAAGTCTAAAACAGGGCTCTTGCTTCCTCAACCACCTCCCTACCTTAGCTAGTCTAAAAGAAGATGCAATTTCTTTCTTTATTTTTTGAGTTTCGATAAAACTTTATCTGAAACAATATTAGTATTCGTGTCTCCAAACAGATTGACTATAAAATTGTATCACATGATTAATTTAATAGTTAAGAAAATTGCACTTATTTTAAGATTGGGTAGGGTACTACCTACCTTTCATTGAGATTGTCGTTTTAGACTCCCTATCATTTTGTTTGATCATTCATCTTATTTAAAAAATATAAATATTATTTTTATAACTTAAAGTATCATTGGAGATACTTCAATCATAATTTATTTATTTTATAATTTGCTAAAATAATTTGAATAAAACGAATGACAAACATGGTACTCAAAAGTCAAAAACAACAATACCAGTGGACCGAGACGGAGGGAATACGTCCTACGAGCTAACCTTGTTGGCCTTCTTTCCGCATACCTTGTATTCTTTTTGTTTTTGCTTACTCCATCGGTCGAAAGGTGCTCATAGGGGTATAGTCGTATGCGTGTATTCATAGGGGTAAGTGTACGTGTGTGTTGAGCGTCAAAAAAAAATTGTTAACTCGATCAAATATAAAACAAAAATTGTTAATATTATTATGAATATATTTATGAGATACAAATATTGTCAATATTTTCTACAAACATTGTCAAACTTAAAGAAAACTTAACCAACACGAATCTTATAGCGACACTCTTTTTGGAACGGGGAAATAGGATGAAAATTTTAATGACTTGTAGCTGAACCCACCTTTTTGGGTTAGCGCGGCCAGTAGGTCTAATCTGACCTGTTTCTGCTATGCTATGCTATTAACAAAATCAGCATGAGCTCCCTCCATTACATATTGTAGATCACTTTAGTTTTGTCAAACATCGCTAGATGCAATTTTGTTAAAAAAAGTAAGTGTAAAGTCTCTTTATTTTCAACTTTTACCTTGTATGTTATTAGGATTTTCAGTCCTAGACTACAAATCAGGTATCAGATGCTCTCTAACTAATTGAAATAAAAATTGGGCCCCACTAACCGGTCGATTTAAAGAAGTTATTATTATTTTTTCTAAAGAAACTAATTTAACCTCTAAAATGAATCAAGCAGGTTCCTCTGAGTATTGCTTATGATGATCTGTATAAGCTTCCTGGAAACCTGAATGTTTGGTTGCAGATTGTCTTGAGGATGGGGATTGGGTTGTTGAATTCGAGAGAGGGTGGAAAGGGTCTGGTGATTGATGTCTAGGAGATAGTTTAAAATCTGTGGATCATTTACTCTTTTAGTGTCAAATAGCAAAATTTGTATGGAGTATGTTCAGGGAGATTTGGCATTTACAAGAGACACCAAGGTCCCCGATGGACTTCAGGAGCAAATCATCGTTAAATGGAAAGAGTCTTTTCTGCAGTACTTTGCTTGTTGAGTTTCACTTTGTTAGCTGGTAACCCCAACAGATTATCGTGTAAATTGTGCTAGTCTTCTTAAAGGCCGAGTTATAAAACTCCGAAGGACCGAAACGGCGACCAGGAGGGGGGGGTGAATGGGGCCTTCTCGATTTTCTTCTTCAATTTCGGGGTCGGCTCAACCCCCAACCTCAAAAAAAAAATCTCGGAAGGAAACAAGTAACACGCGTGCTAACTGGTAGCAAGATGTCACAGGTGAAGTAAAAGACTCAAAAAAAAAAAAAAACGCAAAAGACCGGATCGCAAATCGGAGCTCGAACGAGGAAACCACGGAAGAAACGACTACTTAAGCATTTCATCGAACACCTTGCAGGCAGAGGGAAAAACGAACAGACTGAGCTAAATTAAAGCTGGGATTTCGCACAAGCAAAACTCAATCTTGCTGCCCTGCATAAGGAGAAGATGATTGACTCGATGGCCAAATCACAGCACAAGAAAGAATCAATCTTTTGCTTGACAAACCGAGCACGGAGGAGAGAAATGATTCTGGCTGCTGCTCTTGGCCTGAAGGCGAGCTGCTGCTGCGCTTGATAGAAGCTGATCACTTGAATGCTCTCGGCAAGACACAATGACGCAAGGCAAGCTAATCTTTTGGCTAATGAAAATTAGTACATGCAAGAACCAGCGATCCGAGTAGTACTCCAAGGAAAATAAATAAATTAATTCAAAACTCACACATCGAGGAACAAAATACAACAAGGAAAAATTCAACCTTTTTCTTGTTGAAGTCTAGCTCGGTGGAGAATTGGTGAGAACCTGGGAGCTGCTGCCGTGCAGTGCTGCTGCCTGGAGGCCTCTGCCCTTGGCGAGCGTGGCCAGCGCTTGGCCTGCTTGGGTCCCGTGCCCAGCAGCAGCGCTCGTGCTGGTTCTTGTGCTTGTGCCCGCTCGCGTTCAAGGAATGGCCGGCCCTCCCCTGCTGCTTGCTGACACCGGGCGGCCTCCACGCGCAGGTCCCAGCGCGAAGCTGGCCTGGCTGGCCGACCTGAGCAGCAGCGCGCGCAGCTGCGTGTCCGTGCAGGACTGGGCTGGATCGGTGCCTGCTCGCGCGAGTGTGGCCGACGACGTCGACCTGCCCCAGCGCCGGCCGCTGCTGACCGAGACGAGCAGGGATGTCTGCTTGTGCGTGGATCTGCCGGCGGCTGCACAGAAACAAGAACACAGAAACAGAAAAACAAACGGGATCCAAACAAAATTTCAGAGAAAAATTCACAGCACAAAAAAGGAATTTGATCCAAAACGCCCGGAGACGACAGGGAGATTTCGGGCTCCCCCTTCCCTAACGAAAATCACCAATGAAAAAGTGTCACCAATTTGGTGTTCTTGGGCCTCTAAACAAAGAACCCAAAAATGGGAAAAAAATAAAAACGAAAATGGAAGAGGCAAAGGGGGAGGATGGCTGTCCACTCTCTATTTATAGTCCTTATTTTGTATCCCCATTTTCGCCCTTCGATACATGAAGAGCCAAACCACTAACCCTGGGCTATTTTGGTCGACTCGGGTATTTTTTCGATCCGGCGGCCACCACCGCCCTCCTCACGGTAGCCTTGCATCCACGCAACCTCCCCGATGCCGCCACGTGCGCCCTTCCGTCCCACCGGAACGTCCCGCCGGTTTTGAGGCCCAAACCCGCGAAACCACGCCATGCCGATGGTTTTGAGGCCCAAACCACCAAACCAGCGCCGATGGTTTTGAGGACAAACCACCAAACCTCCTCGACCGCGTGTCATCGCCCGTCTTGACCGCCCGAAGTCGCCAAGTCATCCGAGCTCCCGCCGCTGCACGCGCCCGTCTTGACCCGATCGACACGGTCCCCCCCACGCCCCTCTTGCATCCGTCGATGTCCCGGATGTCGACCACCATGGCTAGCCACCCCGCGCTCCGGTCCCTGGTCCAAGCCTCACGTCCGTCCTTCTTCACCTCATGGTCCGTCGGCCGACGCCCCCTCCTTGGCCCCCTTCACCTCGCCGTCCTACCATCTCCGAAGCTCCACACACGCACAACACGAACCAAGATATCGTCTTCGACACACTCCACGTGTGCGGTGAACATAGCCGAAGCAAAATAGATAAAAGAAAATAGAAGTAAAGTGTTGAACGTTGACAATCACTCAATCACAAAACTAAACACATGTGACCTAGATCAACCATGTGTTCGCAATCTCCCCCTTGATGAGTGCATTGTCAACATTCAAACACAAAGACAAGAAGAGGGTAGAAAATAGCAAACGCTTGGTTCCCAAAGACATGGGCAAAAGGCTCGACACAACCAAGCTAAAACACCCGCTAGCCCTCAAGAAGAGGTAGAACAAAGCTCAACACCACTAGCTAGCTCCAAAGCAATTACTTTCACACACACACAGCTAGACCCTCAAGACAGAGGCAAAAGGCTCAACACATCTAGCTCAAAGTGCCGGTTCTACTCCCCCTGGACAAATGCGCTTTGAAACTTTCTCCCCTTGTTGGCAAATGCACTAATCAAGCTATGAAATGCAATATGATACAAATGCAAAGCTTCAAGATTATATTCAACCCGAATGAGAGAGTGCTCAAAATGGTACCATAGCAATAAAGTACAAGTGCTAGCAAGAGCTCAAGCTAATCAAGTGATATGAAACATGACACTTAGCATTTGAGCAAATTTTAATCATTTTGCAAAAAGAGGAGGTTCACCATTAAACATAGCACCTAGCACAAATAGGTAGGAGATCAACTAAGTGCTTAAACATGTAAACCGAGTAAACTACCCCAAGACAAGTTCACACATCATGCTAGAGATCTTTCCATACACTTGTGATTTTTATTTTTTTTATTCGGAGTTGCAAATGTTCACAAGGTATAAAAGAGCATGCGAGTGGTTATCCACATTTGCCTTGCCTTACTAATCAACCATGTCAAGCCTATGCGTGAGCAATGATTAGCTTAAGACAATGGTCCAGGTCAAACACAATGAAGTCCAAGTTCATTCAAGAGTGCAAGTGAAAGCAGCCTCAAACTTCAAAGTGTGGCAAAATGGACCCACTCGATCTTTTTCATCACTTCACTTAGATTTTAAGTTTTAGCAAGGTATTATCAAGAAAATCTAAGCAAGTGAATGAATCAAGGCATGAGACATAGCCATCAAGTATACACATGAAAGCTCAAAAGGATCTCAACATCCTACTCATGATAGACGCTAGCTCAAAGGTGAACCAAGAATTTGATTCCATCATTCATTAAGCAAGTTCACATGTCGAAAAAAGTTGCTCAGCTCATAACATACATCATATGATTAAAAAGAGCTAAAGCTAGAGACACCGACATATTGATACTACTAAGAGCACAACCTCATTCAAGTCAATATAAAAGTGAAGCTCATGATATGCAAGTATGATACAAAAAGCAAAAACAAACCTAAAACTACATCTGTACATCAACTACAAAGCTACCCCTCAAAAGGGATAGCACACGCCCAACTCTCCACGGCCGGGCAAAACGGACTTGGTCTAGTGGTTTCGTGAAAATGTCCGCAATCTGCTGTTCGCGTGTACACATGCCGTACATCTATGTCCCCTTTCTCCTGGTGATCTCTCGGAAGTGGTACCTCACCTCTATGTGTTTGGTCCGGGAGTGAAGGACGGGGTTTTTGGCTACACTCACGCTCCCATGCTATCACACAATAAAGGTACACGAGAAAAAACTCAAGCCAAAGTCTCTCAAAGTGGCAACCATCCACAACAAATTGAACAACAAGCGGCAGCTACACATACATCCGCCTCAGCGTCGACCGAGCGACACCGGATCGCTTACGAGACGACCAAGACACTAGAGAAGTACCAAGAAACCGACAGTACCGAGGTAGACTTTCTATGCATACGATCACCAAAGATAATCGAGTCCGAATAACCAAATCGAGAGGGGTGGAAGAGGCCGAGTACCATAGGCCAAAGTCGAGTAAATCGCAAATACCGAAGATCCTCTTCACGGCCGAAAGTGAGAGGTGCGTGGCGACGATCGAAGCGTGCACGAGGCACACCGCAAACCGGATGTCGGGCGCGTCGCCGTCGGTATAGCAAAATAACCGATCATGCTTCAGACTCCCTTTGGTCCACGCTTTCTCCATCCTTGTCCTCGCCCGGGGCCGCCGTCGTCGACATGGGCGTCGAAAGAGGCTTGGCCTCACCCATGCGAAACTTGCGGATGATGTCCTTCGTGTACTTGCCCGGTGTACGAAGATCCCGTCCCTTGGTTTGCTTGATTTGAAGTCCAAGGAAGTAGGTCGCCTCGCCCATCATGCTCATCTCGAACTCCCTCGCCATAATCTCTCGCAAAAACTCGATACCATAGCATGTGAAGAGCCACCAAAGATGATATCATCCACATATATCTCGAACCCGGGAGGATGTCATTGCCCTTTCTAAGCGAAACAGGTCTTGTCTACGGTCCCCATCACAAACCCCTTACCTAAGAGAAAAGCTTTCAACCTCTCATACCACGCTCTGGGGGCTTGTTTCAAACCGTATAGGGCTTTGTGCAACTTGTACACATAGTCTGGTCGTTTGGGATTCACAAACCCTGGAGGTTGCCTCACATACACCTCCTCCTCAATGAACCCATTTAGGAAGGCACTTTTGACATCCATCTGGTATAGCTTAAAACCCTTTGAGGCTGCAAAAGCAAGCAAAATCCTAATGGCTTCTATGCGAGCTACGGAGCAAAGGTTTCCTCATAGTCTATTCCCTCTTTCGACAAAACCCCCGGGCAACTAATCGGCTTTGTTTCTCACAACCACCCCATCCTCACTGCTTTTGTTCTTAAACACCCACTTGGTTCCTATAGGATGACACTCAGCGGGGGGTGGCACTAAAACCCGCACTTGGTTTCTCTCAAAGTTCTGCAGACTCTTCATGCATGGCATTGACCCAATCCGAATCGGATAAAAGCCGTGTCAACATCTTTGGGCTCAAGAGTGGAAACGAAAGCGTAATGAGCAAAATGACACATGGCATAGGATTTGGAACGAGTTACCCTTTGATTGAGTCCTCCAATCATGGTCTCCCCGGGGGCGACGAGCCAATGTGCCGAGGCGCCGTCTTGCGAAGATGTCGCCTCCCTCGACCGAGCGGGGAATCTCCTCGAGGTACAGTCGCCTGTCTTTGAGGAGGCGCTCCACGGGACCCCAGGAAGTAGTGGTAGTAGGTGCAGTCCGTGGAGCGCCGCCGCCGCCGCAGGTCGATCGGGCAAGCGGTGGAGTCGCCGATCACCCCAGCCAACATCTTCCCCAAGCCCTCCTCCACAAAGATGCTCGCTCCATCTCTTCTTTTCCCGCACACTCAAACACGTAAGAGGAACAAGGTGCGTTTCATCGAAAGTTACCTCACACGCCTCTACAACGCGGTTAGTCTCAAGGTTGAGAACCCTCAGAGGGCGTGTGAGTGCAAGGCATACCCAAGAAAGATACCATCAACAGATCGAGACTCAATTTGTCAAGGTTACCTTGCTTAAGAATGAAGCACCCGCATCCAAACACACCTAAGTGACTCACCTTGGGCGCCTCCCAAACCGCAACTCATATGATGTCTTCTTGGTGAAAGCACGGAGGAAAATGCGGTTGGAGACATGGCATGCGGTGTTGATTGCCTCCCGCCCAATACTTCCTCGAGTCTTGTGTTCATCGAGCATGGTCCTTGCCATCTCTACAAGCGTCCGGTTCTTCCGCTCAACAATCCCGCTTTTGTCATGGAACATAAGGACTAGAGAACCGGTGCTCGACACCCAAGTTAGTGCAAAGAGACTTCGAATCGAGAGTTTTTGAATTCTCGTGCCATTGTCACTGCGAATCGCCGAATGGTCAGTATCTGTCAACTCAGCCTTAGTCTCAAAATCAAATCACGAGCAAAACCAAAAGCCTCATCCTTGCCCTCCATGAAAAAGACCCAAGAGTATCTCGAAAAATCGTCAACGATCACTAGACAATACCACTTCCCACCAACCGACCTCACCCGAGATGGACCAACTGTGTCCATGTGAAGGATCTTTCCTGTCTAGAGGTCATGATCCGAGTCACTTGGGTGGTGGGACGCAGATACCATCTTCCCCGTGACGACAAGGATGGCAAACCAAATCCTTCTCAAATTTGAGCTTAGGCAATCCTCTGATCGATCCATTGAACTTAACCTCGCAAGGAGATCGAAGCTCAAGTGACCTAGTCTCCTATGCCACTTCCACAAATCGAGGAGGACCCGGCCAACAAGCAACAAGAGGTGCCAAAGCCACGAGAGAAATCAGCTCGAAAGACTTGCCCAAATGGCACGATCCAAAGAAATAAGATCACCACGAGAGTCCAAAACTCGAGAACATCCAACCTTGAAACGCACTCATCATTGCCTCGCCATGAGCCGAGAAAACGTATTTAAGGTTGAAGTGCGGGTTGGAGACGAGCGCCACATCCTTGAGCACAAAGTGGTCATTGATCCCGATTGACCCTCGTGAGAGAATCTTCCCTCTCGCTGTCTTTGTCCCCGAAAGTGATGTACTCCCTTGTCTTCATGGGGGTGAGGCCGAGAACCACCGAGAGTTTCCAAATATGTGTCGAGAACAACCGAGTCAATGAGCCACATGTCCTCCAAATTTTCCAAACCGCATCAACAATAGAACATGGGATGAGCATATGGCACAACACCGGGTTAGTAAACTTAGAAGAGTACCAAGTTGACCATCTTGCCCCAAATATGCATTAGGCACAACAAACATCCCACGCCCATCTTACCAAACTTCTCACCACGCATAGCAAAGCGTGGTGCACTCCTCTTCTCAACCTCAAAACTCCCAAAGCGAGGATCCACATCCACTCGCGAGTACGACCACCAAACGGTCTCACAAACGGTGGCCCAAACCTCTCGAGGCCTCCTACCTTCGGGCCTAGCAAATCGCCTCTCGAACCGACCGCACACCCCTCTCATACATGCCAAGAGGTGGGTGATACATGTCACGGTTCTCAAACTCCACTCGACGCCTAGCATCCCTCTTCCTCCTAAAGCAAAACTCAACCAAGTGACCCTCTCTCTGGCAATACTCACAGTGATACCTCACCTCTCTCTTGGGTGGTGGTTGGTTCACTCTCTTAGGTGGATGGTTCACTCTTGTTGTGGTCTTGGCCTTAGGAAGGGGTTTCCTCGGGGATCCTAGGCAAAGTGTCAAGTGGGTTCTTGAGGTGGTTCGGTTTGGGAAGCCACACTTGTTTGGGAGGTGGAGTCTTGGTGGGCTCTTGAGAATGCCATTTTGCACAATGGGTTCGGTAGGCTTAGGTGGGATGGTCTTGGTTAGTTTAGGAATGTTGGTTGGTTTCTCACTCGAGCTCAAACCACTACCTTGACCAACCTTACCATAGATGACTTCACCCTTCCCACCTATAGCAAAGCCTAATCCCGATGTGTCGGTCCCCCCTTGAACCGACTCATCATCATGCCAAGCCGAGGCTCTCCACTAGACACCCAACTCGGAGACGGGCGAAGATATGTGATTTCCTCTTCAACTCTCCCCTTGTCATGCCTACAAGACATGAGCTCCAACTCCAAAGCTTCACACTTAGCACATTTCAAAGACAATTGCTATCTGAGCCGGCCTTCTCAAGCACAAAGAAGCTTGGCGGCCTTCTCTCGCCAACTCGATTGCAAGCCAGGACATGACTTGCACGCACTCAACAACATAGGCCTAGCCTTCAGATCAGCATGCTCATCTAGCAAAGCAGAATACTTGGACTGCAAAGACATGATATTAGACATATGCATAGCACAAGCATCACACTCCGTCTCATCGTGAGACATCGACAGCTTCCTAAGCAACTCTATCTCGATCCACGACCATCTCCCACTTCTCCTTGTACTCCTTTCTCTCCCTAGCGGACGCTTAAGCAACTTTGACAAACAAGCGCCTCGCCCAAAGATTCAACCTCATCGAAAGAGATTCGATTGAAGGAGATACCTGAGGAAGGGGGAAGAAGAGTCGTTACCGTGTGGCTTGGCACTTTGTCGGCCACCGCCTCCATCGAGGGCCATGGTGCGTAGCCCCCCTTTGAGTCGGGCGAAGAAGCAAAGTCCATTCAGCTTGTCCTCGACCTTGCGCGCCTGACTCCTCATCGCTTGAGGGATTGCCCGTCCGAAGAGTCGTTGTCGAGGTCGCCTAGGGGAAGCAAGGAAGGCGTGCTTTTTGCTCCTGGGCACGCTTTGAGGTACTTCTTCTTGATCGCCTCCTTGTCGAATCCCTTCTTGGACTTGTACTTGCCGGAGGTGTACTCGCGCTTGTCCTTGCGCTTGTCGGAGTCGTACTTGCCGGAGTAGTACTTCTCGCCGGAGTTCTTGTCCTTGTTCTTCTTGGGGCACGCGGCGATGAAGTGGTCGGATCGCCGCACTCAAGCATCCGCCCTTGGGAGGCCGCCACGCCGACGCTTCACGCGGTTGTTGTGGAACCGCGAGAATGGCGATGACGAGAGCCAACCGTCGTCCCCCGGCACTCCATCTCAAGCCTCATCCACGGACACCAAAGAAGACAAGGCAAACGAAGTCGTGAAGGGTTAGCAAAAGAACTTGAACTACCCCTTACCCGAGACGAGTGCAACGTTTGGCGCAGATGGGTTCTTGAGCTTTTTCCTCGGATCTGGGCCTCGATCTCGAGAAGACTTGAGCTTCTTGTAGAGCTCGTCGGGCGTGAGGGTGTCGTGGTTGGCGGACTCATGATCGCGCACACCTTCACGTCCCACACCTTCCGATCCAGGCGTCAAGAGCCTCATCGCCTTCGTGCTCATCAAGCCTCCTCCGACGGCTTGTTCTTCACGTCAAACCCAAAAGAGAGAATCGATGGACTCGCCATCAAGTGGGATTAGGTTGTTATACTCTCTTTGTAGGTCTCATATAGGCGGGCCTTGACTTGTGGGGTTCCCTCGTGGTAGCTCTCAGCGTTTTCCACACCTCACGTGCGATTTCACAAGTGGCAACTCTCTCAAACTCGGTGTCTTTGAGGCTAGAGAACAAAAACACTCCTCGCTTTCGGTTGTTGGCATTATGTTGGGCTATCTGCTCCTCACCCACTCGAGTTTGCTAGCACTTGGTAGTTCTCATCCTCAATAATTTCCCACACTCTCCAATCCATCCCCATAAGATGTGCCTGCATTTTAATCTTCCAATAGGGATAATTTGTGCCATCAAACTCCAGAGGCTTGCCACCGTAGTGACCAAACCTCTCCATGTCGCCCTTCAACGGATCACGGACCGATTAAGGTGGATATGATCCCTAACCGGCTCCGATACCAATTGAAGGACCCGAAACGGCGACCAGAGGGGTGAATGGGAGCCTCGATTTTCTTCTTCAATTTGGTCATCGGCTCAACCCCCAACCTCAAAAAAAAAAAAACGATCTCGGAAGGAAACAAGTAACACGCCGCGTAACTAGCGAAGCAAGATGTCACGGTGAAGTAAAAGACTCAAAAAAAAAAAAACGCAAAGACCGGATCGCCGAAATCGGAGCTCCGAACGAGGAAAACCACTGGAAGAAACGACTACTTAAGCATTTCATCGAACACCTTGCGGCAGAGGGAAAAACGAACAGACTGAGCTAAATTAAAGCTGGGATTTCGCACAAGCAAAACTCAATCTTGCTGCCCTGCATAAGGAGAAGATGATTGACTCGATGGCCAAATCACAGCACAAGAAAGAATCAATCTTTTGCTTGACAAACCGAGCACGGAGGAGAGAAAATGATTCTGGCTGCTGCTCTTGGCCTGAAGGCGAGCTGCTGCTGCGCTTGATAGAAGCTGATCACTTGAATGCTCTCGGCAAGACACAATGACGCAAGGCAAGCTAATCTTTTTGGCTAATGAAAATTAGTACATGCAAGAACCAGCGATCCGAGTAGTACTCAAAGGAAAATAAATAAATTAATTCAAAACTCACACATCGAGGAACAAAATACAACAAGGAAAAATTCAACCTTTTTCTTGTTGAAGTCTAGCTCGGTGGAGAATTGGTGAGAACCTGGGAGCTGCTGCCGTGCAGTGCTGCTGCCTGGAGGCCTCTGCCCTTGGCGAGCGTGGCCAGCGCTTGGCCTGCTTGGGTCCCGTGCCCAGCAGCAGCGCTCGTGCTGGTTCTTGTGCTTGTGCCCGCTCGCGTTCAAGGAATGGCCGGCCCTCCCCTGCTGCTTGCTGACACCGGGCGGCCTCCACGCGCAGGTCCCAGCGCGAAGCTGGCCTGGCTGGCCGACCTGAGCAGCAGCGCGCAGCTGCGTGTCCGTGCAGGACTGGAGCTGGATCGGTGCCTGCTCGCGCGAGTGTGGCCGACGACGTCGACCTGCCCCAGCGCCGGCCGCTGCTGACCGAGACGAGCAGGGATGTCTGCTTGTGCGTGGATCTGCCGGCGGCTGCACAGAAACAAGAACACAGAAACAGAAAAACAAACGGGATCCAAACAAAATTTCAGAGAAAATTCACAGCACAAAAAAAGGAATTTGATCCAAAACGCCCGGAGACGACAGGGAGATTTCGGCTCTCCCTTCCCTAACGAAAAAATCACCATGAAAGTGTCATTACCATTTGGTGTTTTTGGGCCTCTAAAACAAAGAACCCTAAAATTGGGAAAAATAAAACGAAAATGGAAGAGGCGAAGGGGGAGGATGGCTGTCCACTCTCTATTTATAGTCCTTATTTTGTATCCCCATTTTGCCCTTCGATACATAAGCAGCCCAAAACCACTAACCCTGGCTTATTTTGGTCGACTCACGTATATTTTTCGATCCGGCGGCCACCGCGCCTCCTCACCGTAGCCTTGCATCCACGCAACCTCCCGATGCCGCCACGTGCCGTCCTTCCGTCCACCGGGCGTCCCGGGTTTTGAGGCCCAAACCCGCGAAACCTCGCCGCCGATGGTTTGAGGCCCAAACCACCAAACCCCGCCGATGGTTTTGAGGACAAACCACCAAACCTCCTCGACACGTGTCATCGCCGTCTTGACGCCTCGAGTCGCCAAGTCATCCGAGCTCCAAAAACGCCTTCGCTGCGCCGCCGTCTTGACCCGTCGACAGGTCCCGCCCGTCCTCTTTGCATCTCGTCGATGTCCCGGATGGTCGACCACCATGGCTAGCCACCCGGCGCTCCGGCCCCGGGTCCAAGCCTCCGCGTCCAGATCCCTTCACCTCCGCGGTCCGTCGGCCCCCGACGTCCTCCTTGGCCCCTTCACCTGCGCCGTCGGCTACCATCTCCGAGCTCCACACATGCAACCACGAACAAAGTCGTCGTCTTCGCCACACTTCCGCGTGTCTTGCGGTGAACATAGCCAAAGCAAAATAGATAAAGAAAATAAGTAAAGTGTTGAACGTTGACAATCACTCAATCACAAAACTAAACACATGTGGCTGGATCAACCATGTGTTCGCAAACTCGTTTAAAAAAAAATCTCCTATTTGCATCAACACTTTAAGTTAAGTAGCTACTTCTGGTACTTGGTGAGTTGGTGTCGGCTTGTAATAGGCCCTCCTTTACTAAGGCACTAACGATGAGAAGGCATTGCAGAGTTTAGCTATAAGCAAATGATGAAGCCCAAAAATTGACCAAGAGTGGTCCAAATAGGTGTAGAGTACTTCATTCTTATTCTTTTGAGGCAGGATAGATGTACGCATACGTGTAGCTTAGGTTTCACTTTCTTTGGGATCAAAACCAAACAGATCAAACAACGAGAAGCTGATAGTGGGCAACCCTGGTCCCTGATGGTGGGCAATAGCGAGCTGTGTAATATTTTTGTGACAGTGGTCCTTCTAATTGGTTTGGGGCGATGGCGATGGATGGTGGTCCCATGATATATATCACAATATACGTACGTATATACAATATACTACGCACAAACACAATGCTCTTTAGAGTATACTCCCTCCCGAAAACAGAGATCTATGTCATGTCGGTCACCAAGCTTATATCACGAGCAACGGGCCTGCCGCTGTATCGTCAGACAACCTAAGAAACTGTGTTCTTTTAGTTACCGAAACTTGTCGAGCTCACTTAAGCTTTGGCACGGATAGGCCTAACCTCAAGTCGACTTCCGACGCGTACAGGAGTTTTTTTTTTTTTTTCTTAAACAAGACTCCATGCAGCGCAGCTAGCTCAACGGAAATTCCCAACGGAAATAGTCGGGAAAAACGGACAGTCTCGTCGCTGCCGCTACGCAGGTCCCATACATCATACCTGGTGGTGAAAGCGTAAGCGAAGCTTTATCTTTTGGTACAAATCTCTGTCGTCACTCAGATTCTTTCTCCAGATTCTCTTCGTTTTCTGGTCAGTCCTTTTCAGACGCTTGATCACGTATTCCCTCGACTCCCAGCAGTCTCCGCGGGCAAAGCAGACTGCAGAGGCAGCAGACTGGCTGGCAGGAGCATATCATGATGACTTTTACGAATGACAGTGCCCAGTCCGATGCTCGATTATAGTCACGGCTGACGTTACGTTTGCTAGATCAACAATGGCTCGTAACAGCAAGCTCAAGTCTCTCGGTTCAAAAGCTTTTTCTTAGCCCCGACCTAACAACAAATCACTTATCTCGACAAAATGAACAAAACAAACATCAAGGCGTTCGGATCTGCATATTTAAGTGCCACGTTTCCTTATCATGTACAGTACGAAAGTGTTATGTGCAGACACCTGGCTATCATTACAGTGGCAGCCCACCTCGTGCAGCAACTCTCAATTTATCACACAACCAATATGCTTTCAGCGGGCACCAAATAAGAAACATTTTCTTACAATGATGAGGGGATGTGTTGGAGCAACACGTATCCAGAGAGCACGGCGCGGTTCCGCTCCTTCACCTTCGTTTGATAGTGCACCCTGCAAAGGCCGAATCATTTTCGTGAGCAAGGAATTGGAGCAGCAGGTGCAGATCAGAGTTCAGCCGCATGCGGCCAGAATAGCAGTTTATTACTTCTGGCCGTCAAGCCACATTTCAGTGGATAACGTTTCCCGGGGTAGACGTGCAGAAGGAACCGGCCGAAGATGCTCTTCACTGCCGACGGTTCACCATTGCAGAAAGATTTTATGACAGCGCGAGCAGCGAATCCTAGGGTGCAGAGACCGTGCAGGATTGGACGAGTGAACCTGCAAAAGCTCCTATCAGACAAAATCTTCAGTAAAGAACCAAAGCTTCACGCATGGAAAGCTGAGTCCAGGTAAAGGGTGGATCTTGCAGTACTTTTTGTCAGATCATGTAAATAAACAGAAACTAAAGATTTCACTCGGAAGATCAGGTCATCATTTGAATATACGGATCTACTGTAGTTCATAACAGAATGAATGTACAACACTGGTTTCTTTATAAAAAAAGAAAAGAAAAGAAAAAAAGAGAAAAATTGGTTGCTCCTTTTTTCAGACGTAAATGTAAGTTAGTACTAGTGAGAGCTGGAGCCCTGCTGTTGATACCCCCTATAATACTTTTAGGTAATTAGTTACCTGGTTCCTGAGATTCTCCAACAGGTGCTTAACTTGGACAAGTGCTAAGAAAGAACAGGGCTGAAAGCCTGAAACTGAGAGCTTCTCAATCCAACATCTACCCCCACCCCAAATACTTCCTCGACGTCAAATATCACTATAAAATTATAAATGCAAAGATAGATAGCAATCTGAAGGGGCATACCCAGCAAGCTGTGCAATATCAGGGTCTGAATGCAAAGGATTGTAATCCCCAGATAGCCTGTATAATAATGCCTGATTAAAAAGAAAGAATTAGGCTTTGCATAACAACATTCATGTGAACTGATTTCATTTGCACAAAACTAAAAACTTGTCCACTTGGGTTCTTGGCCAAATAACACAGAACTTAAAACACTTGAAAGCACAGACACTGAATTGTACTATGAATGGTGCCAGTATAGACACATTAATTCATCAAAACATGCTATACAAAAAAGTTATCACAGTGTGAGACATGAGTTGTGACTTATTAGCAACAAAGACGAGTTACTGCAGTACTGCACAAGCAAATAAAGTAACATGCCTGGGGTTGCTTTGTTTGGTCGTCATATACTGCAGAAGGTGCCGAATTGGGAATAGAAATGCGAGAAACTTGATTAGTAGGATAAGTAGCATATGAGTATGGCCGTGAAGAGTCTGAAAACCCTCCAGCACCACGCAAGTAGATAGTACTCCTGCATTAAACACTAAGATAACTGCACTGTTCTTTCTGTAGGTTATGGTGCTCTATTGGGAGTCCAAAATAAAATGGGCATCATACTGACCTGTTCATGCATAAAATTTCGCCAGACTCTTTGAGGCTTGTGGTAGTTTCAAGCTCAAGAACAGTTGCTTTCCCTGCACATTAAAATAGTGTTAAGCACAGATCAGTGGTGAAATCATTTAACGGATGCCATTTACGATTATTAAAACTCAAGGTGCTAAGCAGTACTTTGGCAGCTTCACAAAAAATTGCTGCAGGAGTGGGTGGTGAGCACTTTTAAAGGATAAACCAAAAGGACCAACTTAATAATTATTACACATGATGTAGTTGACAAATAAAAATCTTTTTTCACTAGAACCCTTCATTCCTCCAAGAACGAAGCTGCAACTGCAAAATTCTACTGCAAGAAGCACAAAACTACCACATGATAATAGACAGGTTTTGTTTGAGGCACTTCACAGGAAGGACTACAGTAATACTCTTCTTCTTTTTATGGGTTTTATGGAAATGGTTTGTAGCTCCAGTTTGGCATAGCTCTTCCTGCTTCAGATTCTTTGTAGAAGCTGATTCTCTGTGAGAAGTGATTCTTTGACTGAAATTGATTCTCTAGGATAAACTTTGTCCATACAATGATTCTGTCGTGAAATGAATCAGGAGAAGCTACTTCTTTCAGCTCCCAGCCCCCTAGTGCATTTTAGAGAATGAGCAAAGAATCACTTTCGGTAAAATGCTGTTTAGCAGAGCTTCTCTTGGATTCAGCCTGCAAGCTGCTCTGGGAGCTCTGCCAAACTAGCCCTTATGATGTGTGTCACTCATTTCTGTGCAAAAAATAAAATCTGTGTTTCTTATTATCTCAAGATGGACAATTGTTAAGTCTATAACAAAATGCTGGAACTTGCCCCCACTTCAACAAAATGTTAAATATTTAATATCAAGATAACATCAGGCAGAGCTACCATAAAAATGAGTTAAAATAGGGACACATGGACATTGATTCTAAGGATGAAAAAAAGCAAGGAGCGTGATGATAAAAAAGTATTCCTACAAATTTATCAATTCAGGTTGGGTGGGGAGTAAGTACCTTTGTCGTGCAAACCAGCTACTTTAACCCTGTTTACAACCTGAATAATAGAACAAGAGACAATTACTTCTGTAAGTTGAAACCAAAGATGGGGCGCTCAAGAATGTATCATCCTAAATGCTGAATAAGACAAGAAAAATTGAGCATCACTGTAATCATTGTATTCAGAAGATGGAATTAACATTAGCTGTTGCATTGACCTACCCATAGTCATAACTAAGGAGCATGCAAAAGATAAATTGAAAAACAATCCAGTTTAGAGAACTGTACGATAGATAATCTCCCAGCACAAAGATATTAACGCAAACTTTGGACAACTCTAAAGCTACTTACACTGGCATATGAAGGATTGGCCTATAGATCTCTATGTATTGTTGACCATGCAGTAGAAGGCTTGCATCAAAGCTGGAGAACAGAGAACAAGGTAAATTATCATAACAATAAATGTACACTCAAAATGTTGGCCAATTTGACCTGACAAAACCTGAACACTGCACATCTATGAAAACTAAAAACAAGAGCCAAGAAGAATCGCAGCAGAAGCATAATAGAGAGGGTGAATCTCAAAAGCTATTACTTTATGTAACCCTTACTTAAGGCCAGGCACATCAACAAATCCAAGTCCATTGCTGTTCTTGTTGGGAAATAAAGAAACAAAAGTAGGAAGGGCCTGCATTTTTTTATGAAAAAAAATATAAAGATGTTAGTGTATTAGTCTTGTACCTTTTCAAATGTCTCATTCAGAATTTATAGGTGACTAGTAACATATGAGTAAAAGAGATAAAAGGACATGAAAATCAATCTTTCACTTCTTTTTAGTAATACATATTCCCATATGAGAGTAACATAAACTCCTGCAGAGCTCAATGTAGTTCTTCATTGTAGATGCTTTAAGGTCATTTGTATTCACTGAAAGCTATCAAACAACCGTGTTTTCTATGGAATACAGGTCCCAGAACAAAAGCAGAGGAGTATTGTGCAAGCTAAAAAATCATCTACTGGTTCTCATTCATATACGAATGGATGTTCATTGATTTCAGTCACGCATTGCACGAAGTCAGTGTTCTTTTGTCACTATAACCTCTAAAGGTTCATTGTGAACATTTATCAATGCCTTAATCACAAACAAAATATTTGGTGATTCTCATGAGGTATAAGAGAACATATTTTGTGAACTACAAACTCATAAACAACTAGCAATACTGTATATTTTTAATATGCAAACAACATTAGTTCGAATATTCAAATATTGCTTAGCACAAAGGAAGCATCAACGCTTACAAACTTGAAATTCTGTTAATTAAATATACATAGTAAACAATTTGTAGAAGTACTTTTTACTTGTTGATGTCATTATCGTTTGCATATGCAATCCTGAGTTTTTACAATTCAAACAATTGTAGAAAAGAATATGCAATGTTCCTACTTTTGTAGGGCATATATTATACCCAAAAGAAACATCATGTATTTATGGTATTTTTTAGCATTTTTAGCATTCAAATTTTCTTCATAAATGTAAGCATTTTTTTTACATAATCTGACCCTCCCCTCCCTCGTCACTAATCTGGCACCAGTTTTATTTTGGTGCCAATATTGTTTTATGTCAATGTAACCCGTGTTTAGCACCTGTTTATGGTATGAGTAGAAAAGACAGGTGATAACTGCATCTTTTAGTCTTGGTGATTCATTGAAGACATCACAGTCATTTCCCTTCTTCCTCAATCCATCCTTAAATTGAATTTGTGGATGGAGGGATTATCTACTATGCATATGCCAAAAAAAATATTTTCAGCACACTTCCAACCTTATGCAAATATGTCAGCAAGTATCAATGGTCTATCAGTTGAAAAACAACATCATCAGGAAAATAAAAAAGTATGGCATCAATTCTATGCAGCCCATTTATGCACCAAGTCGATATATTTCCGAGGAAAGAAGTTAATACAAAGTAAAAACAAAATATGCACTGAAGTCATTTCATATAGCTCCCCTTCATCACCTAGTACCTTTTTCCACTGCCAGTACCTTTTCAGTTAAAAGATTCTCTTGGCATTGGTGGGTGCTCAATGCAAATTATATAATTACTAGATTAAATTTCACATAATTACTATATAATGTACTGGGACCGTTTATTACTATTAGGAGGACTTCAGAGATAGTTTTAGCATTTCTGTACATATTAAACATTGTTTCCTCCATATTAGGACTCTTGTCTTTTATTTCTTTTCAAACTCTTTATTCTGCTCGCAGCTCGCACTCATGCAATCTTCTAAATTTGCAATATCGAATTAGTCTCAGCCTCAATTGTTTGGACCCACATAATTAAAGGTGAATATCTTTTCCTTCCTACAAAAAAAGTAACATGATTAATAACAGTGTGGGTAATTTATCAACATGTATGGGGTTATTTTGGTTTTACTTTCTCAGATTAACGTAGTAATTTCTAGGCCTTTAGAATTAACATGGAGACTTCTTTTGTTGGACAAGTAAGATACTCCCTCTGTCCCTCTTTTATTGTCGTTCTAGCAGCTGGTACTAGTGTCCACGTTCTCAGCTTGTCCAATGTATCTAGACTTCCCCTTGTCCACATCCATTTAATCTGTGCTGCATCTTGTGACAGGCTAAAACGACTATAAAAGGGGGACAGAGGGAGTAATAGATAGATGAACACACAGTTCCTTATCTGTTGTCCTGTTTGTCTCCATTTTCATCCAATTTATTCAGGGCACCTTAAGCCACTTAACTTGCAGAAATAAATCTGGGATGTATACAGGCAAGCTAAGGGCCAAAATTTTGCAACCTAAAGCTGCAGGTAAGGCATGATTTTTGATTATTGGCACCAAGGATCATATCTAGGAATTGTAAAATGCCTCTATGTATCGGCAGGACCTAGTTTAATATGACTTTAGAATGTAAACTCAACATCAAATTACAGTAAAATCTAAATGTCGACAGCACAGATTCAACGAGGCTATATAAGGTATGCATAAAACACCAAACCATATACATAACTGAAAAGCAAGTTGCACAGCAGAGCAGCCAGAAACTGAAGTCTGGAGCACAACAACAGCTACAAATTGGCAGCAAAACGTGAGGGGATTAACCGAGGGGGAAGTTGGACCTTAATGTTTGGCTGCCCGTCCCCTGTGGTACACGAAGTGGAGCTCCTTGTCGTCGACGGCGTCACCGCCGCAGGCACCAACACCGAGCGCGTACAGCGCTACATCCCTGCGAATCAATTGCAAAAGCTCATCTTATCAAATCGGGAGGCGCGCGGTCGGGCAGGTCGAGGATGGAGCGGGGCCACACCACACCTCTCGTCGTAGTCGAAGGACACCTGCGCAGCACAGGAGAGGACAGGAGGACGTGAGAACGCGGAGGCGGATAGGGGAGGTTGCGAGTTGCGAGGAAGAGTGGCGGGGCTTCTAGTTCTACCTCGGGGAACTTGTGGGCCAGCACGACCTCAGGGTCCACGGGCGCGGCGGGTTTGGAGCTGGTCGCCATGGCCGCAGTGCCCGTACGCCGTATGCTCCGCCTCGTCGCTCTCGACGGATCGCCGGCGAAGTGGGAGTGTTGACTGGCTAACTTGTAGGAGACGAAGAAGAGAGGAAGAAGAGAGGAGTCGCTGGCTCGCTGCCGTGAGTGAGGTGGTGACGTGGAGCGCTGGAAGGGGAATTGGAGTGTGAAAGCGAGAGATCAAGTCGTCGACGGTGGGCGAAGGGGAGTTTGCGGCAGGCGGCAGGTAACCGCCCGCAGCCGCACCCGCCGAGCGGATACCGGTTTCTGTGCCACTGACAGGTAGGGATCCCGATCTGACATGTCACTGTTTTGTTGCTTCACGTCACTTCCGAGTTATTTTTTTTTTTAAATCGGGGCATTAATTACTCTGGAGAAACTATTTATTGAAAACATAGTTTTTTTAGTTACACACTACAACGCAGACGTTTAATATGTACCCACCCCCTATGAACACACATCACGCAAAACCATAAATCTTGACTATGAACAACTTTCAAAAGAACCGAAATTTAGTAAATCTTAAAGTTTTACTGAGTCATCCTGGCGCCCTCCATTTGTTGATAGGGACGTCGTCTACTTGCATAAGCGCCGAAAAAATTTAAAATAAATCCAAAGTAAAGTGTGTCACACCTTCGGGATTTAAACTTTCTTTGTTAAAATGCTCTCCTTTGTTGTGAACCTTTCTTAGAAACTTCAAACGGAGCATAGCTAGGATCATAGTATCTATTCCTTCCTCTTTAGTAATGCAGCTTGGCCAACTGGACGGAGCATGCAGGAGCTCATCGAGAGCTCTGTACCACCTCCCCGCATGCACGTGCATGCAGCACACAGCAGCCATGAGCTCTGTTAACTTGATGCGTCATCATGACATCATGGCTATGTCATATACTTCCTTTTCCCCTTAAAAATAAAACCGAAACTATAGAAATACGTACATTTACTCATCCTCATCACCACGGTCCACGACCAACAGGACGCGTGCAAGGAGCTCAGCAAGGAGATCGACTGCATTACCACGGAGCAGTAGCTAAGTTGAGAAAAGCAGAGTGCCACGACGCCGGTGAGGATGTCGCCGAGTAATCGTTGTACGCGGTGCTGGCACACGAAAGGGTATGGATCGAACCGCTGGATCTTTTGGTTATATGGTTATCAATCCGTTGATCCAGATCGTCTATTCTGGAATAAAATGGAGCCCGTTTGGATAGATTTTGTGGACCGGTTCGAAGACCCGCTCCAGTGAACCGAACCACCCCCATCGTGAACGGTACACATCTCGCCTGAGCCTCCGCCGCACGCCCAACCCCTGCGCGCTACACAACACTGTGTGTGTGGATGAATGTGTGGTGTATTTCAGTGTGGCTGCACGTACGAGTCATATTAAGTATTTCATAGTATCAGGATCAGGATGAGAACTTAGTTAAAAAAAAAATAGTTTTTTAAAAAAAAGGATCAGGATGAGAACTTATGTCAAGTTTAGAGAGGTGAACGAGCAAGTTTAGAGTGTCATGTGTGCAATTTGTAAGTAGCAGGGCTGGGATAAAAACTCGGGAAAAAGTTTGGAGAGTTGAATAAGCAATTTGCAAGCATCGAGACCTGGATAAGACCTAGAGACATTCAAGCACCACCAGTGAAATTTACTCGATACTAATGTAGAGTAAATTTAAGGTTTTGCTCGACATAGATAGAATGGGAATGTACAAAGGAAAAGGGCAAGCCCGTGGCAGTCAATGTGTTCATGATATGGATGCACAAGTAGCTATAAAAGTGATTAAATTTCTCTAATGAAAAAACAGAGTATAAAGAACAACATTTCATTAAACAAAAACATCCTTCAGCATTCAATAATTGTCCCAATATGGTCCACAAGTATTTTACAATTTATTAGGAGTACACACCATAGTTCAGTTGAGTAGGGACCAAGGCCGAGTATATGATGTGCGACTTTAGCCCGACTAAACACGAGGATGGGGATGTCACCTGGATGGACAAGTGGTGGCCAAGAAGGGTACTTTTTGGTATTTAGGATCTATCTTCGTGAAGGATGGCGACATTGATGAAGATGTTAGACATAGAATCGCGGCGGGTTGGCTAAAGTGGCGTCAAGCTTCGGCATCCTATGTGACAAGAGGGTACCCTGAAGCTAAAAGGGAAGTTCTATAGGACAGCGGTCGCCCGGCGATCTTTGTATGGTCTTGAATGTTGGCCTACAAAAAGGCGACATGTCCAACGGCTAAGTGTGACCGAGATGCGTATGTTGCGTTGGTTTTGCGGGCATACTAGAAGGGATAGAGTTCGAATGAAGATATTCGGGATAGGGTTGGGGTGGCCCCTATCGAGGAGAAATTGATTCAACATCGGTTGAGATGGTTTGGACATGTTCAACGGAGAGGCCTCCGAGGCGCCGGTGCGTAGTGGAGTTCTAGAGCGGGTAGATAATGTAAAGAGAGGTAGAGGCCGACCCTAAACCCGACTTGGGACGAGGCGGTTAAGCGAGACCTTAAGGAGTGGAATATCTCCAAGGATTTAGCTTTGGATAGGGGCGCTTGGAGGCTAGCTATTAACGCACGAACCATGACTTTGTTTCCTTTTCTATCTACCCTAATCTTTATCCTTTTGTCTTGTGCCTTTCTACGTTCTTTTATGCTTTGTTTCATATGGGTTTATCTCTAGCCTACCCCAACTAGCTTGGGACTAAAAGCTATGTTGTTGTTGTTGTTGTTGTTGTTGTACACACCATAATACACGTGCACGCAGAGATGTTTTTCTTTGGCAGGTTCCATAACATATAATACACGCATAATGTAGCCAGGTGCGGCTTAGCAATTATTATGTAGACATGTCAGTCTGCCACCACATCCACACTAACAAACTCGTGACAGACTGGCAAATCTTAACAGCAAGTAGCACTATATATATTGGTGTCTTAGTTTACCTGTGATCTTCAGCTAGCCACGCGTCGCTTCATGCTAGGATACTGACCGATTTTCTTTGGAGCAATTGGAACTTAGGTGATACAGTCATAAAGGTATTCATCCTCTTCTTTAATTTTCTTCACAAACTCACGCTCACCATGTACCTCAATGTTGATGTCTTCAAGGTACCGCTCAAGCACCAAATCTGTGAGTTCTGGAAGTGCATTTTCCTTTATCTCGAGTTTCAAAATTTTCACGTCAGAAAGTGTCAGCTTTGTAAGACTTTTAAATCCACCAGCAAGGAAGACAAGTCGTTGATGTTGATCACCCTTGTAGGAGTCTTCATCCAATATTAGGGTGGTGAGTGAACGCAGCTTGCTCAGCTTGTTGATGAAGTTCTGTGACACCTCTGTATTTGTCAATGATAGGAAGCCAAGGTTGGGGAAATGAAATTTTGATTCCTGCGACAGTCCCTCCATGTTCAGTTTGCCTTCTAATATTAATCTACGAAGACGCCTCATGGAGGAGCTGGTGAACACACTCAATGGAATGCTATCCACCTCAAGAGTGAGGGTATCTAGGCGTTCGAGGAAATTAGCTTTATCAATAACAGTAGATAGAGCCTCTGCATTTACACCATTCTCTTCAGAATCACAAACATGAAGGAACTCAAGGTGAACCATTTTCTCAAAAGTATTGCTATCCCAACCATTATCCATGTCAGGATCTATGCTTTCAAGTGTCTGCAGGTGTTTCAAGTCACCCACCTGCTTAGGCAAGAAAAAAAGGCAGTCACCAAATACATGCCGCAGTGTCGTTATACTCCAAAATGCCTCTGGAAGTTTACGAACAAGTGTGCCTCGAACATCCAATGTCTGAAGATTTTTAAGGTTTTCAATTGTCGACGGGATATATTCCAAGGAACAAGAAGTGACACCGAGGTACTGCAGGTGTGCCACATTCCCAATCGTTGTTGGTAAACTCTCACCGACCTCCATGCCTTGTAGATTGATGACACGAAGAAACTTGGATACTTGCAACATTTCTTTTTTATGTATGAGTTGGTGCTCTCTTGAGGGCTGTCCTGTTCCCCACAACAATGAAGCAAGCCTGATAGTGGCATCACCCAACACTGAAGCAAGTTTGATACTAATGGCATTGTACTAGGCATTACATCCTGTTTTGCTTCTTCAATACTTGTTCCATCTTCCCCTCCTTCCTCAGCAACTTCGTACGGTTCATCAACCTCAGTGTTTTCATTGTCTGATGATGACATAATCTCATTTTTTTCATCTTCTTCTCCCCCTTCCTCTACCTCTCCATCCCCATCACCTTCTACCTCTTTCTCTGCCTCCATGTCTCCTTCCTCTTCTGAATTTTCCTCGTCATCTTCACTTTCATCATTGTCATATTCGACCTCTTCCTGGAAATTGGACAAGATAGATCGTAGTTTTGGCAAAGAGCTGGACAGAGCAGCATATTTATCTGTATAATTTTGTAAAGAGAGGCGACGAGTATTTGCCAAAGAAGGGATATCATCACCATTATGGATATCCACAAAGTTAGCCTCTTGTGCTTCGTGCTGTAAAAATGCATGAACCTTATGGTGGACAGCCACAAATTCATCACCATCACCGGCATTGTCCGTCCTCACTAACTTAACTAGATGCCTCATAATCAACTCCTTCAAATAGATTCTTCCAACTTTCTCCATTGTTCTCCCATCTTTTGGTTTGAGAAACCCTTCTGCCATCCACATACATACCAATTTGCGAGTCCCGATGGGTGTGTTCATAGGCAATGCAGCAAAGTAGAGGAAGCATGATTTTAGGTCATGTGGGGAGATCGTCAAAACACATGGCAAGCATGCTATCAAGCCTTTTTTTGACCTTTTGGACTTGAGGTGTTCAAACACTGCTTGCCACTCGTTTGGATACTCCTTTGTTTGTATAAGGCCAGACAGAAGAACAATGGCAAGAGGAAGGCCTTTGGTTATACCATGCAGGATAACATCAAAGTCCTTTATCTGATCCTCAATTTTGTCGTCCATGCATACCCTTTGTGTGAATAGGCTACTGGTTTTTTCTTTATCAAAACATTTCAGCTCAACCCATTCATCGATACCACGTGGCCTCTTATGTATACCTTGCATGATACGAATAATCCTGCTACCGTTGTGGTCTTCTGGTAATGCACCAAGGATAGCATTCCAATCACTATTGCTAACCTCTCCATCTATGACCAACAAGAACCGGTTCTTATTCAATAGTTTCTTCAATTTTTCATTCACATCTTTTATTGGACACCAAACATCTGTTTCCTCCAATTCCTGATGGATTAACTGTAGGATGCTTGAAGAACTCAAATACGGCGAGAAGCTTACCCAAGCTGCTTCTTTAAACTTTGACTTGGTTGTTGGCTTTTCATATAGCTCTCTGACTAGTGTTGCCTTGCCCACACCACCTTCCCCAGTGACACATATAACAAGTCGGTTCTTACTGTCACAGAAAAGTGCATCTTCAAGCTGCTTCTCCAGCTCCTCCTGTTTGATTGGTGATGGTTGGACATCATCCCTACACATTAATTATGATTGTTTAGTCCTTTTGTGAAAAGAAAGGTTTTAGTTTTTGAAATTCATCATAGGACCTATAGTTCAAACGAACGTGTGAAGTGTATATTTTATGGGCTGTTTGGTGGCACTTCTTGGAGCAGTTTCTTGGTAAGAATCACTCTTTCTCAATATTTTAAATGGCTAATACCTTATTAATTACATTCCTCTGAATTTAAAGTTTATCGAACATTCCTCCAACTAAAAAAAGAAAGTCTATGAATAACTCAAAATCACAATTTTCTTCACTATTCTTGTTTTGCTCTTCAACTAACAAGGAAGAAAACTTGTCATCCACCTTAACTATAAAAATAATTGATGCACAAAAGGGTCAGTATACCACTCAATCTCATTCATACGCACAAGACTTTTATATTGAGTTAAGAGGGAGTAATAACTAATGTTTCAGTATATGATGCCTATACTACTAGAAAAAAAATGGCTGGGATCAAGTGCTCTCTTCTCTCCCTGGAAAACTTAATATCATAAAAACATGTGTAAAATAGAAGTGTTCTCATCCCCGATGGCAGTGAACTCAGACCATCATTAAGCATGAAGTATTTTAGGGAAATGGGTTCAAATGAAGCAACCACACATCACAAGTATAGTTAAGTCCATTTAGGTTTGTTAGAGTAAAACCTTTTTTAGATTTGACTACTAACATCTCAATTTTACAAAGAATGACAATGCAAGATTTGTGCCACTAGGTTAACCATGAGCGATATTTTTAATATTTTGTAAGTGATTTTATTTAAGATAGTATATGTTTACAAATATAAATATTTTGAACAAGTTGGCATGGGTCCCCTACCTAATTTTTGTATTCATAGAAAAAATAATGTAGAAGGCACAAGGCCTCAGGCCCAAACGGAAATAGCAAACTACATCAAGTAAGGTTTTCTAACCAATTAATCATAAGAGGAAGTAAATGACTATTGGTTCGAGTAATATTACTATTCAAAGTGTCAGCATATTGGAGATCATATCCATGTAATAGATGCATTACAAGAGTTATCTTTTTTTATAAAATGAAGTAACCAATATGTCCTTAGAAGCTTTATTTCCATGTGATCGATGATGTAACACATACGCCATAATTTCCGTATGCTGATTATCTTGTTGAGATACGCCATAATTTTCATATGCTGATTATCTTGTTGAGAATCATTCCTGATTTGTTTTTACTGCTATATAGGAAGTCTCCAAATTACATTAGAACTACTATCAAATATATATTCTTTTTTTTGTAAAAACTATTGAATAATGAGAAAACTTAGGGACACCATCAACAGTCTGTGATGTACAATGCAAATAACCCAAGAGAAACACATTTCTAATCTTTTGGAGCGATCTGACTTATGTTAGTGATTAGATGCCACCCTGCTGGCTAGAAACATGTCCATCTAAAAGTTGTAAGAAGACCTAATCATCAGTGAGATCATCATGATGAAATGAAGATAATAGCCCCCAGCATGTTTCCTAAGTGAGAATAAAAAGAATGAAGATAGAGAGTTGGGAAGACAAATGTGTATCCTTAGAATTTATATCTTGTGCAGATCAGAATGTGATAAACCCATAAAGCTATGCGTATGCAGTTTGAGGATTGAATATTGTACGTGCTTGAATGGTCATTAAAAAAGTTTTACTTACACTCAACTCTTTGAACTTCATTTTAAAAGGTAGCGTCGTGTGAACTTACAAATTCTTTGCCACGGTAGAGATGTCCGTAGAAGGTTTCCATGTCACCAATGGAAAATCATTGGATGCAGCTTCAATCTTGTATTTCTCCTTATTGTTAATGATGTCTTCAAGCCTCAAGTTGATCTCTGCAATCTTTCTTGACAGATTGTGTCGAATGCTTACTTGCGTAGTGAATCCAGAGAAAAACCGAACAATGGACTGGCTCCAACTTGGATACCTCCAAAAGAGAAACTTATTCAATCAGATTTCAAATTTATGCAGAAAATTTGGAAGCTACCAAAAGGAGAGGTCACTAGACAAAGAGGGGCGTTATTGCCAGCAATACAGATCTTAATCAGTGCCAAACTATTTGACTTCAAAAGAGGCTGCTGTGAGATCATGTGATGAAAATTTGGTTTGAGATGAAATCATCGTTTCAAAATGATAGGAATTTTGGTATAGGTAATGTCCATGTATTGCTTATATATATGCTTGTGATAGCATAGTGATTTGGTATTGTCGCATGATACACTCATGTGAGGTAGGGAATTGAGTCAAGTAGTGGACTTGGTCCTCATATGTGGTTGTGTGTTTGTTCATGTGCAGGTGCTGTTTGAGGCTGAAAATGATCGACAATGGACTAGAACACGGTTCCAGAACTAAATTTAGGATGAACAGAGATCCTAGTAATCAAATATGGTATACAGGACGTTCAGACTACAGAGCAGTGTGAACAAACAAGGTTATCACACCGTGAAACTCACGTAGATCAGTAGATGAGATGTGTGGGTTATGGTGTGAAGTTTGTTTTCGCCGATGTGACTAACTAGGATGATGGTAATCAAACTATAACTGCCATCAGAGTCTGGCCTTGTTTTCCTGCAGGTATAGGAGTCCTGCGGACTGGTTGTGGAGGTGGCCGAATCCAGCAAAGTAATGTATGGTTCATACTCATGCACGGTACAAGTATGTATTTCACATGGTCATGCATGGTGTCAGAGGTTTTACGTGCCTAAGAGCGCCGTTACTGAGTAGCATATAGCATGGGGCGGGGAAATAAAAAGGAGAAAAGACCGAAGAAGCGTCTTCGGTGATTTTTTGACGAGCGCGACAGAATAGACCGCGGCCAGTGGCGGAGCTCATCAGTTTTGAAGCCTAGGGCCACTATATATCATCAGCACCGAATCAAAATACAGTCCACGCCAGTTCAAAATGTAATCTGTAACCGGTACAATATCGATCAAAATACAGTCTGCACCGGCTGAAAATATAGGCCACAAATATTTTGAGTCGAATATACGGTTGATAATTAACAACATATAGTTGATTATAGATACAAATAAAAAAGCTGATAAGTAACACAATTATGCAACCAAGAAACAAATTCCTATATGCCTATATCCAGGTATCGAACATCGTTTTGATAAATCGAATTCACTGAGTTGTAGTTTCTTCTGTTCTCTAAATTTGTGAAGTCTTACCTTAGTGTAATACAAATCAAATCAATTAACCTATGATTAACAGATCAAAAATACTCATGTCGGCCTATGATTAGGCTATGCTTGCTTGCTTCTTGTGCTTGTCAGCGTGTGGTATGGACATACCAGTTCCTGTGCTAGATGCTCGGCTGCTGGTGCCTGGTGAACAAGAGGAGAAGGCCACCACGAGAAGGCGCTCGGCTCCTGCGGGCCCTGGCGGCAGTGCCCTGCCCTGTTGCCCACGAGGCCACGACGGACGCCGGCATGCCGCGATGCAGGCCCCCGGCGGCCAGGTAGGCTGCAAGTGGGCAGGCGGGCAGCCGCCCAGCGGCCAGCGCCACTGCGCCAGGGCGCGCGCCTCCGACGGCCAATGGTGAACCGGGGCCAGGGCCGGCGGGCGGATTGTGGCTCATCGGGATGGACCTTGGGAGTCGTGGGTGGTGCTCTCCGCGCTCTGTCTGACCGTTTAGGATTAAGAAATTGGTCCAGTGCCTTCCAATTAGGCTAGAAATTCACGTATTAGGGCCTGCTTGGATCCTTGATTTGGAATGGTTTTGGAGGAATTGAAATCTCTACAATAAACTACTACTTCAGATTCTAGGTTATTTGGCTTGGAATTTAACGTTCAACGAATTCCAACAATCCAAACGGGCCTTGCCGTGGCCCCATAAACGCTCTTTGGTAGCGAGTGTAGGATTTCATGGAAAAATCATTGTAAGGTGATAGGTGAAGATTTATTGCTAATCGATGTTGCATACTATGAAATTATTTCTTGTAATGAATCTAAAAACAAAAGTTTTGTGTTGGTAATCTTATAATTTTAAATTTTAAAGAACTTTAAAAACTCGACCCACGGGGGAGACATCCCCTGAACCTCTGTCTCGCCCATACACAAATGCAAGCAGCTCACGTGAGACTGGGCTGGTCACAAACCTGTGCTTTGGCATGGGGCAGACGAGGGGATTTTTTTTTTTTTTACCTCCGGCAAGCCGGCAAACGCACCCACGAGCGCTCGAGGATAAATATATATAAATTCTCCACACCCGGCGCTCAAGTGGGGTTCGAACCCAAGACCTCCCGGTAGGGTGCCAACCAAACGCCCTAACCAACCAGTCCGTGGGCGTGGTGGCATTTTAAAGAACTTATATGATCAAAAGGAAGAACAATTGACTTGGACAAAGGTAATATGACATGTAATACAATTTAAAACACAGGAAGTACAAAATCTGATAAGCTGTTGCCATCTAATTAACGATCTTGGAGCACATATTTGTAAGTTGTAACCTTATTTGATTTAAGTACTATAACCTCTATAGTTTAAATTTAGTACTCCCTCTATTCCAAGTCAAAAGCGACTTATAATTTGGAACGGAGGGAGTATATGATGTTACGATGGTTTAATTAGTTCAAGTCAGGGAACCGGAGGAAGTTTGCAAGCATGTGGCCACTTAGATTGGAAGATTACGCTTCCCTAAATCATTTAGGGTTCCTCTGGACTGGAAGATATGAAAGGAATAGCAGGAGAAACTCAGGAATTGAGATGACATACTTTTCTGATTGATCCTATGTGAATGGAAAACAAAGGATAGTAGATGAGATTGCTTTGGGTGGAAACTCAGGTGAAATAAAGGAATTGGAAGAGCGATAGACACAAATAAAAGTTTTCAAGAGCTTGGATCTCAATTTGTAGAATTTAGGATGACCAATCATTTGAACCAAATGGTAACATAGGAAAAATTCCTGTAGGTTTAGAATCCTACAAAATTGCTCCATGAATCCTTTGTTCCAAAGGGGCCTTTAATAACGATGCAATTTATATTCATTCATTATTATAACAAGATAGCACTATCCGGCGAAAGTCTTCTTTCCTACATATTCTCTCGTCATCCAATTGTCACTCTCACCCCTTGGCCACCATGTCACAACTGACAAGGCTATCGGACGCCAGCAAACCTAGTCAACATCGTCTTTTTTATGGCTCATTAAATGGATGTCATTTTATATGTAGGACCCATACTTTACCACGACTTCCACGAGCAGTTGAACCGCGAGGGGACAATTTTCCTGGTTTAATTAATCCTTTTATATTTAACCAAATTTATAGAAAAACTACAAATATTTATAACATCAAATTGACCATATTACAAAATAGTATATTTTAGGGTACTGGTTTTGTTTTAGAGTTTTTAACGTTTTTTTTTTTCTCTAAATTCAGTTAAACTTAGCAAATTTTACTTAAAAATAATTTATTCAGGAACTTGTTAGAATTTGTGAGCTTGCATTGATTACAATAATCTGAATTAGTATATTCAAGGCTATTTTTGATTTCTAGATTATAATTGTTGTATTATTATTCATTCACATATAATTTTCTAATAGAGTTTGTTTTGCTATACTCATATTCACTTCAATCCACGAGTGTTCGAGATTAAAATAAAAATAATAAATTTATTTTTCGCCCTAATATTGTGGACAGATCTTTCATTCTTATTCATGGTCACACGTCAGAGTCCATTTCAAACCCTCACTGGTCACGCGCACACGGTCAGTTTTATATAACTAATAGGAAAATATAATATATAAACGAGATCCCGTGTTGTGATGGAAATTGATTGAGAGCATACTCCCTCCGTCCTAGAATAAACGTAATTACCGCTTTCAGAAAAAACACAGCCGCAATTATTTATTAAAATAGGATTAATATTTATATTACATAATTAGTATCATTCGAAAGATCTTTTGATCTAGTTTTTTTAACAAATTTATTTGGAGATTTAAATCTTTAGACGTATTTTTTTCTGAAATCGGAAATAAACTTTGTAAGACGCGAATCACCTAAAACTGCGTTTAATTTAGGACGAAGGGAGCATAAAGTATAATGAAGGTCGGTAGAGTTTGTCGGGGAGTATGTACAATGATTGATGCGTTGAGGATGAATGTTGCGATGGAAATTGGACCACCGCACTGCAATTGGGCAGGCACCAGTACCACACACAACAGCAGGGCCATGTGCAATGCAGTATAATCTCTGTCTCTATCTCTACTCTTATATAATGCAACAAAAAAACTTTACTAAAAGCCACACAACAAACCGCCCACTTGCGGTCATTATCTTTTCCTCATCTTTACTTAAGTACACCCAACAAAATGCACCCTAAAGCTAAACAAGTTTTAAAATGAATGGGCCGGATCTATTCTAACATCTTTCTCTCACTCACCCACCACATCCAAGGGTCAAGATTGTTTGGTATCAAACGCTCATCAACCACCATCCTAATCCCCGAGAAAATGGCTAATTTGCCGGCGTCAAAACATGGTTTATTTAGTTTGCCATCAAATAAAAAGGGATTATTTGGAATGCCGCATCAAACCGGACTTTGCGGGCTAGAATGCCATTCTTCTCTTTTCTATCTCGTTTCCTGCCCGTTTGCCCAGCCTCCTACCTTATCGATCCAGGCTCGGCCCGCGCCGCCGGCGGCCGCCGAGCTCGCGGAACGTCGCGCGGCGGGCGAAAGCGGTTTTGATGGCGCGTTGCGGCGTGATACCTAGCGAAAGTGCGGCGGGATCCTCGCCCGGGATGGGGAGTGGCGGGGTGCCCGGCCCGTGGCGGCGGCTCGATCCCGTCGAGAGAGGCTCCGGTTGCCGCGGCGGTGAGCAAAGAGGGCGGGAGGAAGGGAGGGGGGCGGTCGCGGCCCTTACGCGCCATGCGAAACTTCGTCGGCGTGTTCGCGGTAGCCGAAGCGGCGCCACGAGCGAATCGGCGGTGGCGGCTTGGGACGGCGGCGAGGCCTTCGGCTGCGTGCGATGTGGCCGAGAGGGTGAGGGAGGGAAGCGGGAGGCGGGCCCTCTTATTGGCCACGCGCCTCGGCGGGCGAGGCCGGGGAGCGCGAGGCGCGGCCGCTGCATGCTGGCGGAAGCGGCTCGCGGCGGTGGCGCGATTAGCCGAGCGAGCGAGCGCCATAGCGAAGGGGGAGGCGGCGGGCGCAAGGAGGGCGAGGGGATTGGTGGCGGCGGCCGCTGCGTGCCCCGGTCCGCCGGCGCCCCGTCCTCATCCCCGACGGTGAGGGTGCCCGCGCATCCATTGAGGAGGAACGGCGGCCGGGAGCTTCGTCTTGCCGGCCCGCCATGATTGTGAGTGAGCGAGAACACCAGGAGGAGAAAATAGAGAGGAGAGCCGTCGGCGGTGGCCGAAAGAGTCAAGCACCGGCGACGTACCTCCGGGCGGTGACGAGGAAGAAAGAAACAGGGGTAGAATAGGAAGAAAAGTATCGTATTCAGTCCTAGAACATTCTAGCTGTTGTGCCAAGTTTGACAATGGCAAAGAAGCGAAACCCATTTGCATGATGGCAAAAGAGCGAAGCCCATGTTGACGCTGGCAAAATCACCGTTGGCTCAATCCCCCTCAGGCGCGCACGCGACCCTCGGTCTCCCTCCCGCGATTACTCAGCCGCGCGCGACCCTCCCTCTCCCCGTCCGCACACGCCCCGACGCACGACCCTCCGCCTCCATCGCCGCTCCTCCACCCGCTGCCACAGGGCGCGCCGCCGCCTGGTCCCCAGCCACCGCCTCGAGGTCCCTGGAGGTCCACCCGTCCACAAGAGGACGCCTAGAGGTCCGCCGCCACCACAGATAAGGAAGCCAGCCGCCTGGAGGTCCGGCCGCCGACATCTGAAGGTCCGCGCGGACGCTGAGGACGGCAGCTGCCTGGAGGTCCGGCCGCCGACGCAAGCCGCCGCCTGGAGGTCCACCCGCCAACGCCTCGCGACTCCTCCTCTCCTCCCCTCATGAGCGAATCCCATAAGGCAACGGCGAGGGCCCAGACGCGGAGCAGGCAGCTGCGACGCGAGCACAGGGTCCGGGGATGCGGCGGCGGCGGCAGGATCCACGGACGCGACGGCGGCTGCGCGTCGCCATAGAGCGGACAGACGCCTCAAGGTGCGCGCAGACGCAACGGCGCAGATGCAGCACCTTGGTGGCTCAGCCCGTCCGCAGCTCCCCAACCGCCTAGCCTCCATAGCCCGACGCTCGGCATCAACGGCGACGCGCATGAGGACATGTGCCTTGGCAGGGCGCTCGCGGAGGAGATGTTCACGGAGGAGGAGCGCAGGGCACCAGGTTGACCACGTTCCTCATCTCCGGGCTGTGCGAGCCGCCGCCAGGCGAGGCCGCGCGGGGCTTCCACCTCTTCAGGTTCGTCGTTCCCCTCCCCTATCACCCCTCCTCAATCTTGTCTTGCTGGGCTTCTTTCACTGATGGTGTTCGATTTATTGCCTAACAAGCGGTATTTAGGGTTTGGTTTATGGTTTAGCAATGGCTTTGGGTTCCTGTGTTGTGTAGTTTTGTGGCCGCATATTAATTAGTCACTCATCAACTGCTGCAAGGAAGTAGGGAATAGGCAGATTAGATTTTTTTTGAATGGCAGAAAGATCGGTATAAGGTTTAATTTGATTTAGTTGACTCTGTAAACAAATGCTATATTGGTATGGGTTGTCAATAAAAAAAAAAAATCTGATAATGCTTTATCCTTGTTTTTGGTTGATGCACTCAGCTGCGATTTAAGTTTTATCATCAGAAGATGGAGGTGTTACTACCCTGTGGGCAACATGAATGTGGGATAGACAGCACCCACGTCCAAGCAGATGACAGGGCCACCAGTTCAGATGAACTTAGGCGACTTGCAGGGTGCTGCAAGTTGCTTCGTGCCACTCTAATGTATGCTCTTTTCATTCTCTTATTTCATTCCAGCCCAATTAATCATGTGGTGATAATGGCTTATTTCAACAGGGCGTTCCACACTGTTGTGATTTTTATGAAGTTCTCATTTTGTTTAAACTATGCTAAAGGATATAGATGGCCCAGAGATGGCAGTGACAACTATTCTCGTCTTGTAAGAACAGTGCTAAATATGATGGAGCGTGGCCATGCGAATTTGAAATTTGAATTTTGCATTTCCTTTCTATGGTATGCCTCTGCTTAAGAGTTTGCAACTACTCCCTAGGGTCAGCATTTGCATATGTGTGGATAAATTGTATAGCTATTTGCTCACATAACCATTGTATGGGTAAATTGGCAGCTTCTGTTATTTGTTCTTGCATATGCTTTTCGGAGTAACTAGCATATGTCAGTCATGCTGTATGCCAGTGGTTCGGGACTGCACAAGTACCGGTGGTGACTTGAACTTCAAGATTTGCCGGCTCAGTCCTTGAAGGTGCTCATAGGGGTAGGGTTTGCGTGCGTGTGTGTTCATAGGGGTGAGTGTGCGTGCGTGTTGGCGTCTGCGTTATGCTTGTGTAATCTCAAAAAAAAAAAAAAAAGTAGCATCTGTCAATCATGCGACCCGGCGGCGGTGGCTGGTCCTGGCGGGGTGTCCGCTACGGTTTCGCTGCTCCGGAGGCCGGCTCCAAGTGTCCTGCTTGCGACAACCACTCCCCTGCATGGAGGCACTCGGCGGCCTGGCTATGGCACGGCTAGGTGCTGATCGGATGTCTCCAACAGTTGCTTCTTTTCCTGTTTTGCTAATGGTTAATGATTCCATCATGGTTCGTGATGCAGTCAGATAAGATGATGTACCACTCAGACACAATTCAGATCCATGGCCGTTGGCCTGTTGAGGAAGATGTCCCCCTTCGTATTATTGTTTCATGGGGGTAAGGGCTTTTCTTACTTTCTCAAGCTGACATTGAATGCAGTAGTGTCACTTTCACATGGAGAGCCCCCACAGAGGAGACGATGGCAGGACTGCAAAATGTTGTTGTTCAATTTTTTTTTTTAGTTTGCAGTGTATCCTAAAAGTGTTCAACATATAAATTGTTGTGTAGGTTATGAGCCAACACCTGTAATGTCTGCTGCCTTGTGACCTCTTGCTGTCGGTGGGAAAAAAAGTTGGTGAAGAAAGGCAAGGATCATCCCATATTGCATCAGTTAAGTTAGCATCCTTTCCCCGTGCGGTTCGGTCTCATAACTCCTGTGATATATAATATGAGGTTCTACATGGAACATTGTTGCTATATATACTCTCAACTCAAGTACTTATGCACATTTTGATATGCATTTACAGCATTGCTTCATCATTGTGGGAGGTCAGAACAACAGGTCGGTCACATCCGAAAGTATCATTTCCTCTTTTTTGGCTACTGGTTTGAGGAAAGGATTCAAGAGAGAATTTAGCAAGGTCAATAGAACTCACTTGCATTATTCGTTTTACATGCACTCCCAGTATGCCTTTTGCACTTATTAATTTTAGTGCATCTTATAATTCTTAGCACTCTCACAGATTGAATTGTCCTTGTTGTCTGCTTTTTGGATCATATATCTTTAGCAGAATTCTTAGCATTTGCTTCAGTAGCATAATTCTTGTTGCATTTTTTGAGAAGCCCTAGGTATTCTGCAGATTGTTATTTCAAATCGCACGTTTACTATTTTCACTTAAATGTTATGTGAAGATTTATTATCTGAATATTAGTTCAGGCATGTCCTCTCTGTGCATTCAGTTAAAAAATATTTCTTGCTCATTTGAACTATCGTTTTGGTAGCAAGGACATGAGGAGCTTGATGCAGCCAGCTTGCGGGGAACATGAGGGGTTCACAAAGGTGAAAAATATCACGGAGATTGAACTGGGAATTTATGAGATAGATACATGGTATTTCTCTCCTTTTCCAGCAGACTACAATGATAGCCTGAAGTTGTTTTTCTGTGAATTTTGCTTAAACTGCATTTGTTATGTCAGGAGCAGTCTTGTGTGGTTATGCTTGCATCACACCCTTGCTTAAACAAGTAGTCTTGAGCTTTGCACATATGAACTGCATTTGTTATGTCAGCAGCAGTCTTGTGTGGTTATGCTTGCATCACACCCATGCATCACGCCCATGCTTAAACAAGTAATCTTGAGCTTTGCACATATGAATGCATCTCTAAATAGCAAAAAAAAAAAAAAAAAAAAATGCACTTGCTATTGTCTAAGTAGCTGGACATTAGATAAGATGCAAAATTAGTTGCCATGCTTGTTTAACGCTAAAAGTTTTTTTAATCTAGCCAATGAGAATCAATTCATCAGTGGATCGTTAGATTCAAAATCCATATATGTAATATTCCTTGATGCAGTTTCATTGATTGGGTGGATATCAGAGACATAATATGGTTGAGGTTATTTCCCTTTCACAGAACTTTAATGGGGCTTGTATTTCGTGTATTTCGTGCAGGTTGAGACAATCTCACTTGACAAATCCGGAAGGCTTCTTGCAGAGACATGCTGATCAAACTCTAGAAGGATCAATTTAACAGAATTGTTTCAGTTCAGTGACAATTCTTTTTGCTAGATATTTTTCTGAAGCAGAAACACTATAACTGAATCGATTCAATTAGTGAAAGAATAACAAATTGTTTCTCTCTCTTACAATTTGGTCTGGCTCAGCAGCCTTTTTAGTTCATTCCTAACTAAAGTGAAATTGTATCAATGGCCTCTTGTAAATTGAAGCATCTCTGAGTTAACTAAAGTGAAAATTGTATCAATAGCCTCTTGTAAATTGAAGCATCTGTGAGTTAACTAAAGTGTATCCCTTAAAATGAAACCGTGGCAACGCATGGGCACTATACTAGTGAATGAATAAATGCTAAAACTTTTGCAAATACATACTCCCTCCACGGTCGGTTTTGTTAGGCGTTCTCACGTTTTAGAGTTTGGCGGCTATATTAGGCGTGGCGGCAAAAGTACAGTTTAGCGAGCTATATTAGGCGTGGCAGCTAGGCGTGGCAGCAAGTACGAGGTCAAATGTTTAAATGGTCTTGCATGGTGTTGGGTGAGAATTTGAATCATTTGCTCATTTGCATGCAGGGACAATACGAGCGCATGCTGGGTGCCACAAGACGTATCGATTTAGGTACTCCAAATGCATGGCACAACTTGCATGCATTTAATGACCATACGTTTTTATGTGCTACATGTATTGAGCCAAGAGTTGGCACGCGTGGTTCTTACTACTCCTTGGTATCCGAGATTTTTTGATCGCCTAACAAAACCGGCCGGGAGGGAGTAGCTTAGTAAAAAAGTTAAAACCTTTTGCACCTTAATGAGGTGAAAATGTTCTAAAATTTCTTTGCTTAAGTGTTGCTACAAGACATGTAACAAAACAAACAGATTTTTATTGATACTACATTAAAATTTTGTTTAGCAAATCAGTGTGGTGTAGATTATAAAATGTAAAAAAAAAAATGTTTTTAGTGCTACTGCCCCTGAAATTTATCCTTGGATTCTATGTCATCCATATGGATTTACTTATGTATTAAACTTGAAATTTTGCATGCAAATAAAACACATGCATATTTATGAATATTCTTTAATTTGGCACTTGATATCATAGCTACCCTTGCTATCCTTTTTTTCTTGTGGGGGAAGAGAGTTTTACTGAATCAAGCAAAGTCTTTTCAGATCAGAAACTGAGTGTTCTGTGGAACCAACACAAAAGAAATAAAAGCATAGATCCAACCAGTTCTACTGGCTAATATAATTGCACCAACTGGTGCAAGGGAAAAGAACCAAGTACCACTTAGAGTTCCTTTTCTTACAAAGAAAAAAAAATATGTTTAGATCTTCAGTGGCTAGGCCAGCCCGACAGGGGAGCCAAGTCAACAGGCGGGTGGACTAGGATCGAGGTGTGGTTGAGGTTGAAAGTGTGTTCATCATCATCATCATGGACGTTTAGTAGTATCTAAAGTTGACACAATTAATTACAAAATAGCTTAGAATTTTGCATCAGAAGGGGGTTTGTTTTCTTTTCATGAATACGAAAGAACCTTCAAGCTTACTTTGCTGAAAAATGAAAGCGAAGCGCAGTGTATATATATATTTATACCTAGAAGGTCGACCTTGAGCGTGTAGTCGTCAATGGCGTCCTCGGCGTCAAAGGCAACATCGCGGGTCTGCTTGAGCCACACCCTGATGAGCTCGTCGGAGGTGTCGCGGCGCCGCGGATCGGCGTGCCGCAAGAAGGCCTGCATCCACATGAGCCGGTCCTGGAGGCCGCGGATGTCGTCGTTCACTGCCACTAGAGCCTTCGCCTCGCTCACCGCCATCTCCTGGAGCTTCCCCACCAGCGGACCAACGATGGCCTCCGCCATCCTGGAGCTGCATGCGGGCGCTACCAATCCTCCAAAGGGCTAGCTGCTTCTAGTTGTGTGATACAAGTAGCTAGATAGCAAGGAAGATGCTCAGCATTGGCCAAGGGCCCAAGGAGGCGTGCCTTATAGATGCTACCAGCAGTTGACCAGAAAGCTATAGTGTTAGCAGCAGCCTTGGGGTAGGTGGGGGGAAAAGTAGAGCAGGTAGAAGAAAACTTGAGGAAGAAGAAGTAGCGAAGAAGTAACGATGAATGATTAATGCTGAATTCAAATGTAACTGAGTTTACATAAATTTTCCTCCCTTCTCTCGTACTACTCCTCAGACATATATAGGATGGAACGAATCCACTCGGGACCAGACACTTTGGAGCTGGGCTTGGGCTGCCTCTTGGGCCGGGACGGCCCAACCACGTCCCTCCCTTGCTTCATTGTCAACAGGCTTGTCAGTGCCGTTGTTGTCGCTGACATTCCTCTCTCCTTGGGAAGCGGCATGCCCCACGCCGACGATCTTGGAAACTGCTGCTTAATGGCTTCAAGGGGCTCCCATGTCGCCAGGGAAGATGGCATGTGAGACCATTTGATGAGGACCTCCTCAACCGGATGATCACCAGCGGACCACCGGCGTTGCAACACAGACTCGGGCACTTGAAACTCAACTAGAGTAGATGGTAAAGCAGGGACCGCCAAGTCAGAGCCCGGAGACTTCTTGAGTTGAGAAACATGGAAGACCGGGTGCACCGAGGATCCCTGGGGTAGGTCCAGACGATAAGCCACTGAACCAATTCTCTCCAGAATGTGGAATGGACCGAAGTAGCGGAAAGACAGCTTCTGATGAGCACGCCGGGCCAAAGAACTTTGCACATATGGCTGCAACTTCAAGAAAACCCAATCACCCACAGAAAAACTCTTTCAGAACGGTGTTTATCCGCTTGTTTCTTCATACGATCTGCTGCCCATTGAAGGTGTTGGCGAATGAGATCATGAGCCAACTCTCTTTCCTTGAGCCAAACTGTGAGATCAGGCACCTCGGAGGCCGATGACATGTCCAAGCCCAAGTGCCGAGGAGTACGACCATACAGAACTTCAAACAGCGAACGGCCAATGGCGAGTGAAAACTTCGTGTTATACGGAACTTCGGCTGCTTGCCGACCATTTGGACCACCGTCCAAGGGCAAGAGTGAGCAAAGCATCGCAGAAAAGGTCTCCAAACATTGGTTTACACGCTTAGTCTGCCCATCGGACTGTGGGTGATATGCTGAACTTTTGCAAAGCTGAACTCCTGACAGCTTGAACAGAGCAGACCAAAAGTTACTTGTAAAGATTCGATCATGATATGAAACTATGAAAAGCAGCATTCCATGCAATCTATAGACCTCATCAAAGAATGTCTTGGCAATAGATTCAGCGGAGAAGGGATGCCTGACAGGAAGGAAGTGTGCAAACTTCGTAAACTTATCCACGATCACCATTACTGCATTGGCCGATCCAGAGATAGGAAGACCCTCTACAAAGTCCATTGTCGAACACAGGAACGCCCCCTTAGGAACCGGCGTAATGTTGGAGAAGTCCAGGGTATCGTGCCCGATCGGGCTTGGCCTTACCCGCGGTAACACATGGCCGACAAAGGACAACACATCGCTGCGCATGCCTGGCCAGTAGAACGACTGCTTCACTTTGTGCAGAGTTGCCAGTGCTCCCGAGTGACCACCCACCGGGCTATTATGTAAAGCTGAGAGGATCTTCTGTTGCAAATCAGTGTTTGATCCCAACCAAATCCATTGCTTGTACCGAATTACGCCATCGCGCAGAGTAAATGGAGGTGCATCAGGGTTGATTGCAAGTTTGGCCAAGATAGACTGTGATGCTGCATCAGTAGAGTACCAACGCCAGAACTCCGTAACGATCATTGACGGAGAAAAAATGGCTAACAGAGCTGGCTCATGATCGCGACGGGACAGAGTCGGCCACGCCATTATCAGACCCCTTGTGGCATTGAATCTGGTAGCGAAGGCCCAACAACTTGGTAAAAGCTTTTTGCTACCAAGGCGTATTCAACCGCTGCTCATGTAAGTGGACCAAGCTTCTGTGATCGGTGAGAATGTTGAACTCAGACTGAAGAAGGTAATGGCGCCAATGGTCTACTGCCATGACAATTGCCAAGTATTCTTTCTCGTAGGCCGACATGCCCAAGCTGCGAGCACTCAATGGGCGACTGAGGAATGCAAGCGGGTGTCCTTTTCGACCGAGAACCGCACCGACACCGTCCCCCGCTTCGCTTCGATGGTGAATGGGGCGTAGAAGTCGAGGAAGCGCCGAAATCGGCATTGCACAAGGCCGATCGCAAGGTGCGGAATGCTGAATCATGAGTAGGAGTCCAAATGAATAAGGACCCTTTCTTGAGCAAAATCGGTCAATGGCTTGGTGATTAACCCAAATGTCTGATGAATTTCCGGTAATAACCCGCTAATCCCAAGAACCCGCGAAGATCTCTGACAGACTTGGGAGTAGGCCAACTCAATGGCTTGTATCTTTGCTGGGTCAGTGGACAGCCCCTTCTCGGCGATGACGTGCCCAAGGTAAGAGACGAGAGGCTAGCAAATGTGCATTTGGACAATTTGATTTTCCATTGATCTGGCTGCTAGCCATTGAAACATCAGCTTTGTCAAATGCGCGGATGTTCATCAAAGGTACGATCAGACCAAAATATCATCGAAAAACACCACTACAAACTTGCGGAGACCGGTGCCAAAGTCATGTTCATTGCGCCTTGAACGTTCCTAGAGCATCGAGAGAGACCGAAGGCCATGACTGAATTCGTATTGGCCTTGATGAGTCTAAAATGCGCTTTTGGTTCATCCCCTTTGTGAAGCAAAATCGGTGAAAACCACGCGACGCAGATCCGTGATTAGAGAACCAACCGGCACCATGAAGTTCGTCCATCGGTTGCTCAAACACCGAATGAGGGGAATTTGGACTTGGCCGTGTCGCATTCAACCGGGCGGAAGTCCACACGCCCGGTATGAACCGTCTTTCTTCTTTACCAATAGCATCGGGGACAAAATGGATCAAGGGCCGGGTTGAATGATTCCCTGAGATAGCATATCCGAAACTTGTCGCTCGATTTCATCCTTAATCCCGGGTGGGTAGCGATAGGGCCGAGTGAACACCGGTTGGGCTCGTGGATCGGTGGAATTCGGTGGTCACATGCCCGAGAAGGAGGAAGTTACGTGGGCTCATGGAACGAGAGATGAGAACCGCTTGAGAAGCAACTAAATCTCTTGAGGCACCTCATACAATGCATCCCGGGAAGAGACATGTGCTCGTGAGCACATAAATGCAGATATAGTTTATCAGGGGAAACAGAGTGCAGACCCTCGCAAAGACGATCAACCGGCCATGATATGGAATTGCAAGCCATTTCTGGAGCCAATGGACTTGCATAGGACTGTGAGCCTCAAGCCAATCCATGCTAATGATTAGATCATATGATGTCAACTGCAAAACCCTCAAGTCGATCGAAGACACGGCCAAAGAATGGACCATTGAGCCTTGCGCAGAAATCCGGGGCTGGAGAGAATACCACGACCAGCGACCCGCACAGTGGACTGCGAAGGAATCAACTGCACTCGGATAATCCCACGGCAATAGAATGACCGATAAAGGAAGTAGAACTGCCTGAATCCACCAATATACGGACCGATTGCCCAGCCAGAGTATCCTCAAACTGAATTGAACGAGAAGGTGCAGAAGAGGTTGCGGCCTTGGACACAGCCAGAAAAACCTGTTCAGTCGCTGACTCATGCTGCTCGATAGGAGGATCATCCTCATCATCATTGAGGTCTTGCCGGATGTGCTCGACGCCATAAGGACTTCGTGGACATCGGTGCTCCTTAGTCCACTTGGCCACGCATTTGAAGCACAAGCCCCGAAAGCGGAAGGCTTTGTAGAGCCTTTAGAGCGGTGTCCTTTGGAGCCGGCGACTAAGAAGAAGCCACGGGCACCGTTGGTCGATCGAGGGCCCGCGACAGCCAGACGCCACCGTCTTGGACGAGCTTGCCCGATGACGAAGTCGACGAATGCCAATCACCATAATGCCCGTGCTTGGGGAGGGCCATCTCTTCCTGCAATAGAGCATGGCGGCAGGCAGTATTGAGAGTAGAGGGATGGTGCATAGCGACAATAGCACGAACATCAGGACGCAGCCCATCAATGAAACGAGTGATGTAAAACAGTGGGTCTGAATTTGGAGAGTAAGTGGTCAGCTGATCCACTAACTCAGAGAAGGTGGTGACATTTGGCAAGCATTGAACATCTGCCGAAGCAGGGACTCGTGCTGGTCTCTATCAAAACGATTGTGCAAGAGTTGGCAAAAGGACTCCCAAGTGGCTGTGGGTAACAATGACGAAATCGATTGGTACCACACTGCCGCAGTCCCCCTCCACATAATGTTCTACTAAGCTTAGCCACTGTGATTGATCTACGCCATACATGCGAAAGTATTTTTTCACACCCTAGAACGCCAACGGCGGGGGTTATCACCATCGAAGGTAGGAAACGGGACTTTGGGCAATCTGTTGGTGGTGCTGTGGCTGTGGTCGGCTGGCTCAGGGGGACGAGTTGGGTGGTAAACAGGTGGTAACATTGGGGTTTGGCGGAACGGAAGTGGTTGGTGCTGGATAGGAATGGGAATAGGTGGTGGACGGGCGCAATAGGAATTGAACTTGTAGGCATAGACATGGTGGGATTGATGAACGTACCGGGAGGAGGGTGTTGATATTTCTTACACGATCCCAATTAGGAACACGAAAGAAATATATATGGGATATGTATCTAATCATGTTAGCTTGGATATGGGATTAACCTCATGATCCAACAAAGCGGAGTTAGGCGGTGTTAGTAGTGGGATGTAAACTTAGCATCATTATCCATAGTGGAGTTAATCTCACCGGGATATGTACTCAAGGTATACCACTCATTTCTAGGCATTACCTATACACTAGTCTCACCCTAGCAATAACGCTCAAAGAAATGCGGGGCATGGTATTCTTGAAAGGCCTTGATAAAAGAATGAACATGATATCTGCAAGCGCCGCATAGAAATACCAATTGTAGCACTTCACCGAGTAATCCGTATCGTATTTATATTTTACCACGGGGAAGGGAGTCTATGGAAAGTAGAGAGAAAATGATGTCTAATGATTTATATTGTGATTTATTTATGAGATCCACCTTACCAAAGTATTGTAATGCAGAGTAGCCATATGCATCTAACATTACTCAACAGGATAAGTCACAGGATAAAGATAAATATATAATTGATAAATACCCAAGTCTAAGATCATCATAAGCCACTAGTGTCATACAAGCTATTAACATGTTATAGATAGAATAGAATGAATATTCCTAAGATACTCCTAATCATATATGTCAAATGAATACTACAATTAGTGCAATACATCTAGCTATCATGGCAAGGTTGGATTACTTCTACACATGGCAAGCATTACCAATAACAACCAAGGACGAAACTTGATCATTACCGTAATAATAAACTTCGACTAGTCCTACATTCGGTGGGTGGATTCCAAAGGACTCAACAGATCACACCCCGCGATCTACCACACGGCCCGAAATGTAGGGTGCAATTGCAGATAAACATTGTATAAACACCACGTTTACACATTGCTTATCACCCACATATTGATCATCTATATGGATGCTAAACAATTCCATGCATAAAATATAAAGCAATCTTACTAAACTAAACATATAATTATAGCAAGCATAAACACATATCAATAAGAATATAATAATTATATAGATCAAAGCCATAACAATTGTATTTTAAATATAAGAGTACTTACAGTCGAATACAAGAGAGAAGTTTCAAGAACGATGATCCTTGCTACTTCTTGACTATCGAACTCAAGATGAACTTGATCTTCAACTAGAACTAGCTAGATAGCTAACTACTTCTAGTATGAACTAGGGCTTAGGTCTAGACTTGGCTGGACTAGATGGGTATGAGTTGATGAATGAGTATGATAATGAAATTGTTATCACCACGGGTCACCGGTCTTCTTATATAGTACTTGGCGATGAACGTTAACCCTTGGATCAAACCGACCTTCAACAACGGTGTAGATACAACCTCAAGGTCGGTGGTAAACCGACATAAAAATGTGAGGTCGATTTGGCCGACCCCACCTGGCGGCCGGCCTATGGGCATCGGGCGGCCGCCGGGTGGGAGTGCCACCTCGGCTTCCCGCCTTTTCTTGTGTCCTCGGTATCTTCTAAAATGTTTTAGTCCATTTTTCGGGTTGAGTTACTTCACGGTCAAGTCTTGTCTTTATATGTCTTGTATATTCCGAACTTTCTCCATTCTTCTCTCGCAATTATCTATCAAGTCCCCTGAAAGTCACGTATACCAAAACTCGTGGAATTATGTTAGTTAGACCCCTAGACTTATGTTTGGTCTTTGACTTGAGCCCTTATTTCATGTTATTTATCTTATAAAATTATGCTATAATAGGTGTCAACAAGCTCCCCCAAGCTTACCTCTTGCTACTCTCTTAGCAAGACACATGATATTATTTTACTTACTTGGATCGAGAGTTGCTACAACGCTATCACACCTTAAAAGTACACATGCTTTCAAATAAAATTTCTCTCCAGAAAAAGATAAACTTTTTAAAACTTTAATTTTCCCATATTACCTCTTACCTTTAGGGGCTTTATATCTTTTTCTTTAATCTTGGGTAATTGAAAGATAGAACAGATCAAGTCAAGCACTATATCTCAAACTCTTTCGATCAACTGTCCTTCTGGAGTTTTTTGCTGGTTTTCAAATAAAACTCAAAGTTCCTCAGTATGACTCTCTAATCTCTCATTTGTGATATTTGTGGATCCTCTCTAAGGCAATAAGGTAGTGTTGCCTCCCTCATAGTATGTAGTATTTTTAGCTAAGGCAGTAGCACACTATGCCTTCTTCTCTCTCACCCTATATCTAAGGCTTATATGTGGAGTTCATAGGTGGGAGAAAATAATTTATTTACTTACTAAGCATATATTGTAAATTCAAGCAATGGATCCAAAGTTACAAGTCACACTGATCAAGTGGTGTATGTGTGTGGTGGATGGAATATAGAGAACATAGTAAGGTGTATAGTGAAGTGAATAGAATAGATGAGGGGAAATCTTACTTTTGCTCCTTGAGGAATCTTCTCTTTTGAATTTGGAAACTTTATAAAGAACCTGGGTTGTATCTTTTTTCTTTCTTTTATTTTTCTTTTATTTAGAGAGGTGGGATCTACTCACCCTAGACTTTTTGTCTTTTATTTCCTCTCTTTAAAGATGTGGGTTCTACTCACCCTCGGACACTTGTCTATTTTTCATCTTTATTATTTTCTTTTTTCTTAGGGAGGTAGGCTCTACTCGCCCGTAGGACTTTTGTCCATTTTTCATCTCCCTTTTTTTTTAATCTACAACCCAGATCTCTTTTGCAATAACTTTTTGAGAGATAAAATATAATGGAGCTTTTGTAAGATATTGGCTAGCAATGAATGAGTGAATGGGTATAGTGAGTATTTTTGATTGCTCTCTCCTAGGATAGGAGTAGAACATTTTTGCTGGCTAGAGTGAAATGATAGTGGTATATATATGGTGGATGTATATGTAGTGGATGCGTACTTCCAGGATGGAAATAGCATATGTGTATGGAGTCGAGTGGAGTGGAATATAGTGGAGCGGAATGAAGTGGAGTGTACATGATCAGTATGACAAGTTTCTAAGGGTCGATAAAGATTGAACAAACTCAATGCAAAACAAGCAGCCTATATATATTTATCAAAGGTTTTCCTAATCTAAATAGCATGTATATATGGTCTGTGGTAGGAGGTTCACACTCTTGTCATACAAGAACTTATCATGTGTATTTTCAATTTTCAAAATATAAATCTCCAAAATCTAGTGTCACTAGGAGTAAGATCAAATAGCAAAATCGGACTATCATATATCATATCCGTCAATTACCTAGACTTTAGAGCAAGCATTTGCAACCCATAGGTTTCAGGTTTTTAGAGTAAATATCAAATCAAAGTAATTTTGCAAATGGAGCTCAAGAGAAATTAAGCTTGAAAGCTAGGTACTAGAAAAGTATAACAACGGAGCAACTATTCATCATCTCCATGTTGACAGATTTTAAGGTTCCTTTTAGTTGAGCAAAATAAACTTTAGTGAGCACTCTCTCTTGATCCTATTATTCACACTCTAACAAAAGACTCTATAAACTATTAGACTCTTAACAAACTTTCTAGCAAACAAGATATTTAACTAATAATAATAATATAATATAGATAGATATACTTATCTGGATAATCAGGGGTTGCACTCCCCAAGCTAGATTGGAGTGTAATCTTCAATGATGTAGAAGTTGAGGTAGTTGGCAACAAAGGATGGCGCCTAACATATCTCTTCTCCTCTTGAATATCTGTTGATCTCAAATAGACAACAAAGCTAGTGGAACTTGATTAAGCATTAGGGGTTAACCACATTGCTTTATGTTGCCTGGGAAATATTTTTTGATTTTTTATTTTTCAAATTTTTATATTTTATTTTTATATGCAAGAAAAGATAAACAATAGCTTATACATAAATTCTTTATCTTTATTTTTATGCCACCACAAAGCAGATAGCCTAAAGGTGTTAAGCCTCCTCCTCGATATTAGCATGGGGCTTAAAGGTTTTCTCAAAGAACAAAAGACAAAATATATTTTTGTTGTTTTCAAATGCAAAATATAAAATACTTTGAAAAGATAAACATGATATGCAAAGATAAATATGCAATGCGGGGATTTTATTGATAACTTACCGACTTACCTTTCGGCGAGGATTCGGTGTTTAGAGTCCTCCGAACAAGACTTCAAGTTCTGCTCTTTACTCCCATGGTATATCGGTTGTCACAATCGGTGGTACCGATGATTCTATGGTCTCTTCGATGATGTTCTCGGGAGATGTCTTCTTCTTCCTCCATCTTTTGGATGATGAACTTTTCTCTCGAGTAGTTGATTCTTCTTTCTCCGTGGATGTATTAGGTGTAAGGAATTTTACCTTTTATCTTTTAATTCCTTTTGAGCTTCTCTTAACAAGGAGAAAACTTGTTGGTCTCTGTTCCACCAATACTCATCGCGTGCTTTTTCATACTTCCCAAGATTCTCCTAATTCTTTCTGAGAACTCATCAAGGTGAGACAAACCTGTCTTTCCGGTGAAAGTCGAGCAAGTTTTTCCTTGATGTATGCAGAGTCTTCCTTTATTTCCTTATCCAATTTCTTCATGGCTTCTTTGTGTCCCTTAAGATGATGTCCTAATATTGAATCTGTTGGTATCATTGTGCCATCTTCTGGATTCTTGATCCATTTTCTATTATGGCGGCGACGAGCTGCCCTGCTTTTCCCCCTAGGATTTGTATACTCATTATAACTATTAAAGTAAACACGTACCTTCTCCTTAGGAAATTGGAAATGAATCTCTCCTGTATGGATGTAAATAATTGCACGAGTAGTGTTGATGATCGGTCTCCCAAGCACTAGTGGAGGATCTTCTTCTTTCCCCATGTCCATGACTACAAAGTCAGTGAGAACATAGTGGTCCATAATCTTAACTGATACGTTTTTGGCAATTCCTTCAGGAACTCTATAAGATTGGTGCGTCATCTGCTGTTTTGCACATATGTTGGTTGCAACGGCAATTTTCCAAATAATAATTCATATGTAACCTTTGCCATTAGATTAATGCCAGATCTAGTATCGCAATATGTATTATAGAAATTCCACTGATTAATAGAGCAATGAATAGTAGGGGTACCTGGATCATCTTGCTGATGAAGCATTGGAGACTGAAGTAAATGGTCATTATAAGATGTTGTTTTATTTATTACCATTACCTTTGTAGGCTGTGCCGTCTTATTCTTGTTCTGATTCTGATTCTGACTCTGATTCCTCCTTCTGTTCTTGTTGTAGCTTTCTACCTTCGGTTCTAGAACATAATGATTGGTATTCGGGGAATAAGTAAGAGAAGTGTGTACCTTGTTCTTGAAAGTGAATTTCTCCCTTTTCCTTTTGATGTTGAAACAAATCTTCGCACTGTCTGCGTAGATGACAGCTTTGGCTGAGCATAAGAATGGTCTACCGAGTATGATTGTTGCTCTTTCATTTCTTTCAGTGTCTACCACTGCGAAGTCTGCTAGCACGTAAGAACCTCTGATTCCCACACACACGTCTTCAAGGATCCTCTCGGGATAACAGAATGATTGATCTGCAAGCTGCATGCACATATTCGTTTTCCAAAGTGGTTCACTATAAATCTTTTCATAAATTACCTTGGGTAGTATGTTGACGCTTGAGCCAAAATCACAGAGAGCATTGTCGAATGTGTGTTGTCCAATCTTGATTGTAATGACTGGCCTCCCTGGATCTTCCTTTTTAGGTGGCATCGAGTCATCCAACCAACAGCTTCCTAAGGTCTCTCTATAGTAACGACCTGCATTATAAATATCGACAAGGTTTACGGTTTCTAATTCTTTTCGGCTGCCCCGAATCTTTCCCCGTGTGGTTAGTGGAACATATAATTGAGAAATCTGAGATTCTATCATTTTATTAAAACTATGCTGATTCTTTATAGCTGAAGAAAAGCTTTCTAAACGAGTATTAATAAGTTCAAGAACTTTGTCATTAGTTGCTATTTTTCTAGACAGATTCTCCATGATTTTACCTTAGTTAACAACAAGATCTCTCAAAGAAGGTTGATAAGTATTAAAATTGTTACCTGGATTGTTACCTTGGTAGTTGCTTTGATAATTGGGCCTCTGTTGGTTCCAACCTTGATTCTGTTGAGGACGGAAATTATTGTTGTTATTGATGAAATTGATGTCCTCCGGGATCTACGGACAATTCCCGCCAAGCAGGCCTAAGTTTCCACATTCTTCACATGTCATGTATGAGTCTTGAATTTGCATGATCTGCCTTGGGTTGAGGATCTCTATCCTCTAGCTTCTTCATGATAAGGTCCATCTTATCGAGATAGCATATCTACTTCTTTCATTTTGGTGCATTCCTCTTTTTCTTGAGATTGTCACTCTTCACTCCAACCTTGGTTGGAAGCCATCTTCTCCACAAGTTACGTAGCACGAAGTTAATGTAAGTGATAAGAAAGCACCACCAAATGCAAAGATCCATAGTTTCACGAGCACTTTGGGAACAAGCCCATGATAGAAAGTCTGCATCAACAACCACTTCTCCATCCCATGGTGTGGACATTCTGAAATATATTCTTGGAAACGCTCCCCATGCTTCCGGGACTGATTCATCATCTTTGTTGTTGAAAATTTGATATCTTCCCTCTTAAGGCATTTGTCTTGCCTACAGGAAAGAACTTAGCAAGAAAGGCTGTGGAACAAAGATCCCATGTTGTATTCTTATCTTTTGTAGCATAAAACCATTGCTTAGCTCTTCCCAATAGTGAGAATGGAAAGAGACGGAGCAAGATTGCATCTTCGGATCGTCCTTCATAGTAAATGTCTTTGCAAATCTCCAAGAAGTGTTGGAGATGTGCATTAGCATCTTCATGTGCCTTTCCACAAAATTGACTAACTTGCACCATGTTGATGAGCCCCGGCTTAAGCTCAAAGCCTTTGTCTCCAACCTCTACCTTCGGACCAACGAGAATGTTGTCCGTGGTAGGAGCCGAGAACTCACGAAGTGTCTTGGTTGCCATAGCTTCAAATTCAGATGTCAAGTCTTTAGTAACTTGATTAACTTCCAATTCAGTAGGTCTTGGATTCTCGGGGCGATGATGATGATGATGATGATGTAGGTCTTTGGAGTTTGTCCGAGTTTTGCTCTTGCTTGCCCGATTAATTTTTCGGGATCTTCAATATAATTTTTCTGGAAGGTTCCAATTCATACATATATTTTTTCCCCATAAGATCAAAACAAAATAGAGAACGAGGGGGTGAACCTTGTTTTGAGTATGTGATAATGGGTTCTCAATGCATTAGGTGATGTAAAGGATCTCTCCGGTTTCCTTATATGATGTGTTTAAAAGATTTTTGGCTAGCACCCTTTCTAACTAGTAAAAGTCGAAACAATACCAACTTAATAGGAATAACACTTTCTAAGTTTTGGCTAATACCCTCCAAAATAGAGAAAGTTGGAAAGAAGCACTAGAAAAACTTTTCAAGTTTTGAAAACATCTTTTCAAAATTGAAAGATTGACTATGCTCTCCCAAACTAGGAAAGTTTTGAAAAAACAAAGTCAATAAAAAAAATTATTTTTCTAAATAGACTACGCCTTCCCCGTGAACGGCGCCGAAATGCTTGTTGATATTTCTTACACGATCCCAATTAGGAACACGAAAAGAAATATATATGGGATATCTATCTAATCATGTTAGCTTGGATATGGGATTAACCTCATGATCCAACAAAGCGGAGTTAGGCGGTGTTAGTAGTGGGATGTAAACTTAGCATCATTATCCATAGTGGAGTTAATCTCACCGGGATATGTACTCAAGGTATACCACTCATTTCTAGGCATTACCTATACACTAATCTGTCACCCTAGCAATAGCGCTCAAAGAAATGCGGGGCATGGTATTCTTGAAAGGCCTTGATAAAAGAATGAACATGATATCTTCAAAAGCGCCTGAGATAGAAATACCAATTGTAGCACTTCACCGGGGTAATCCGGTATCGTATTTTATATTTTACCACAGAGAGAAGGGAGTCTATGGAAAGTAGAGAGAAAAGGATGTCTAATGATTTATATTGTGATTTATTTATGAGATCCACCTTACAAAGTATTGTAATGCAGTAGCCATATGCATCTAACATTACTCAACAGGATAAGTCACGGGATAAAGATAAATATATAATTGATAAATACCCAAGTCTAAGATCATCATAAGCCACTAGTGTCATACAAGCTATTAACATGTTATAGATAGAATAGAATGAATATTCCTAAGATACTCCTAATCATATATGTCAAATGAATACTATAATTAGTGCAATACATCTAGCTATCATGACAAGGTTGGATTACTTTTACACATGGCAAGCATTACCAATAACAATCAAGGACGAAACTTGATCATTACCGTAATAATAAACTTCGACTAGTCCTACATTCGGAGGGTGGATTCCAAAGGACTCAACAGGACTTTGTCACTCCCGCGATCTACCACACGGCCCGAATGTAGGGTGCAATTGCAGATAAACGTTGTATAAACACCACGTTTACACATTGCTTATCACCCACATAGTGATCATCTATATGGATGCTATACAATTCCATGCATAAAATATAAAGCAATCTTACTAAACTAAACATATAATTATAGCAAGCATAAACACATATCAATAAGAATATAATAATTATATAGATCAAATCCATAACAATTGTATTTTAAATATAAGAGTACTTACAGGTCGAATACAAGAGAGAAGTCTCAACAACGATGATCCTTGCTACTTCTTGACTATCGAAACTCAAGATGAACTTGATCTTCAACTAGAACTAGCTAGATAGCTAACTACTTCTAGTATGAACTAGGGCTTAGGTCTAGACTTGGCTGGACTAGATGGGTATGAGTTGATGAATGAGTATGATAATGAAATTGTTATCAGCCCCGGGTCACCGGTCTTCTTATATAGTACTTGGCGATGAACGTTAACCCTTGGATCAAACCGACCTTCAACAACGGTGTAGATACAACCTCAAGGTCGGTGGTAAACCCGACATAAAAATGTGAGGTCGATCGTTTAACCCCACCGGCGGCCGGCCTACATGGCACCGGGCGGCGCCCGAGGTGGAGTGCCACCTCGGCTTCCCCAGTCTTTTACGGTGTCCTCTGGTATCTTCTAGAATGTTTTTAGTCCACTTTTCGGGTTGAGTTACTTCACGGTCAAGTCTTGTCTTCATATGTCTTGTATATTCCGGAACTTTCTCTATTCTTCTCTGCAATTATCTATCAAGTCCCTGGAAAGTCACAGAATACCAAAACTCGTGGAATTATGTTAGTTAGGCCCCTAGACTTATGTTTGGTCTTTGACTTGAGCCCTTATTTCATGTTATTTATCTTATAAAATTATGCTATAATAGGTGTCAACAGAGGGTTATGGACCCAGGCCGTCACGGCCGGGTCCGGACGCGGTGCCCAACAACGGGCCGGGTGGCGGGTTGTCCGGCAGAATGAGCACGCGGCCGCTGTCTTGGGGACGCCAGGGGCGGGCCAGCGTTGAGGCGTTCCGTCGAACACCTCGTGAGCATGAGATTCCTCGGCCCTGCGTACGCGAATCGGACCTCGGCGAGACCCCCATCGACGACCGGACGCCAGAAGAAGACAAGTCGGTGACGCAGCGCTCTAGGATGTCGGCGACGGCGTCACGCCGTCTCGGCGTGGGCGACGCGGAGGACTCGAGGTCGACGAGGCGAGTGTTGAATTCGGCGTCGCGTCGGTGTACGAGGCTTCCAGGGACGCGAGTCGACGCTCCACCGCACCGACTTGAGGATCGGCGGGGAGCGGCCTCCAGATCCGCGATCCGCCCGGAGAGCGCCCCACAGCGGGCGCCGACTGCTCCATGACCACGGTCGACGCCGTAGCAGACGCCGCCGCGGGCGTGGGAGGCCTCCAACGCCATGAGACGCGAATCCACTCAGGCAGCGCGCTCCACCGCCACGCGACCGGGTGCCGCAAACCGGTGTGTGAGCGTGTCGGCGGGGAGTTCACCGTGTCGAGGATGAGCTTGAGCTGCGGATCCATCGCCACCGTCACTGGAACGGTGACTGAGGCCGACGTCATCGCACGAAGACGAAGGAAGTGGTGGGGAAGGAACTAGACCGAAGGAAGTCTGATACCAATTTATTAGCAGCAGCCTTGGGGTAGGTGGGGAAAAGTAGAGCAGGTAGAAGAAAACTTGAGGAAGAAGAAGAAGTAGCGAAGAAGTAACGATGAATGATTAATGCTGAATTCAAATGTAACTGAGTTTACATAAATTTTCCTCCCTTCTCTCGTACTACTCCTCAGACATATATAGGATGGAACGAATCCACTCGGGACCAGACACTTTGGAGCTGGGCTTGGGCTGCCTCTTGGGCCGGGACGGCCCAACCACGTCCTCCCTTGCTTCATTGTCAACAGGCTTGTCAGTGCCGTTGCTGTCGCTGGCATATAGACTTGCTCTTATACTGAGTATAAAATGTAGCACGGGTCATGTACCGAGACCCGTTTGGAGCCATGATGCACCGTAGCTAGACGTGTATTTTAAGAATTCGGGACAGACAAGTTTGAGGGCCGACGATGCATTTTGCTCTTGCTCTTATTTTGGTTTATCGAGTTTGTATTTTAAGAATTCGGGAACTATGTGACACGCCAAGACAAGTTTGAGGGCCGACAACACATTTTGCTCTTATTCTTATTTTGATTTATCGAGAACTCACTCTATCTCATCTCAAAATAGTTTTTTTAATAATGGAATTAACATTCCGGCCTCTGCGGTAACGCACACAGCCTAAAGCCTCTGCGTGACCACACACAGCCAAACTTATTACAAGAAGTAGGAATAAAAAAAACGTTAGTACATGAAGATATATGTACTAAAGATCTACTACATCAAAAAAATAATAATTGAGTTTACTACTCAAGACAGTCTTTGAAGATAACGATGTCGCTTCATGACGGTCTTCGAATTAGCCACCATGCTTTGAACAACGTGCACTAAAATGAACTTGAAAGAAACTCATTGGATGTAGACAGCCCCCAATCGTAGGCTGGCAAAATGTCGTCCACCGTTGCCCCTCCACCTTGATGTATCGGTGGCGCTCGGGATAGCCACCATCGATCTTTTGTGTCGGAGGAAGACCCCTGAATTGTCTTCGATCCGTCACCGCTGGCGTACAACGGGCCCCACGCCAACCATCTCCATGGGTGCCGTCCTCCGTAGAATGGAGGACGTGCACCGCCGCCCAGCCATGGGAAAGCCGGATCCGGAGAGGGCCGCGGGGTGGGCGTTGGCGGCACACGCCTTGGGCTCGGGCGGAGGCCAGGTGAGGCGGCGATTGCTGTCGCCGGCGGATCGATGCTCAAAGGCGTTCGCTGATGGGACGGACGACGAGTTCGTCGGGCGCCGCATCGGATGACGCCCGCGCCAAGGAAGCACGGGTCGGCAATCGGAGGCCATGCATCCGCCTCTAGGCCGCGGATCCGGTGAGAGGCAGCGGGGCCACCAGCCAAAGAGTGTACCGGCGCCGGCGTTTGGGATTGCCACGTCGCGAGCACGTTTGGGATTGCCACGTCGCGAGCACTCGGTGACGAGGCCCAGCCGTCGCCATCACGGCCGCCCGCCGGGTTGTGCCGGCGTTAGAAGGCGGCCGGGAGGCGAGGATGGGGGCGGTTGCCGGCTAACTCCGATATGGGGGTGGCCGTCACCGGCTGAACGTCGAGACAGGGCGTGGGCGGCGTGACTGAATGGTCTACGACGCTTGCCGGCCAAGATCACCGGCGGCGGTGGTAAGCCATGGTCGGGGGCACGATTGCCTTGGGAGTCGCCGAGGCGGTCTCCGAAAATAGCGGATCTCCCAAAATTTGACAAATAGTAACCCTCAAAATAGTTAGACACCACCGCCTTTCTAGCGACCTGCAGCCTCAATGCTCCGCGCCTTGATTCTTTTCTCTTATTTTTATAGTACTACTAGGAAAATTGCCCGTGTGTTGCAACGGGTAATTATTTTCACTCTAACTCACATATTTTGACAATAATAATATGTATTGACCACCCTCCACGACAATATATATTTTGACACACTTAAAACAACTTACAAACACACGGGTTAGTCGTCCATCTTGACCAGATTAGTCGTACACAAAGCTACGAGTGGTTCTCCATTCGTTCGTCTTCGGCGGCGATGTTTGTCGTTTTTTAATCATACAACAAATCAACCTCTTCTTATGCACGGTCACGTAGGATTAAGCTCATTCATCCATAGAAGTTAATGTCGTATGTTGACAACGCACAATTAACTTTATTGGACCATATAACAACCAGAAAAAAGAGTCATATAGCTTATGTACTTCACGTCATGTAAAAAAATAATTTTCTTCTACTCGCTCTTCTGCTATTTTTTTCAATCTCATACACCTCTCTACTATAGCCTGTTCGGTTGGCCTGGAATTGGCTAGACTGGGCTGATCAGCTCAGCCGTTCGGCAACCCATCGCCAATCGAAAGGCTGGCCCTACGATGCACGGGCGCCGCTACCTCCTCCGTCAACACCACCGCCAAGGTTTTAAGTCGATCGTGCCCTCGGTCTCCCTCAATGTCGTAGCGGGACGCAAGGTATGATCGGAGCCCATGCCACCGTTCTCATGCATGTTGTGATCTTAACTCCATGTTCCCCCTTTCCGTCTTGTAGATTCACCCCGAGGCTAGAGCATGTCACTGGAATTGTTGCCCACCTTGACAGATCCCCATATAAGGTCGTCGGATCCGCCTCCAGCTTCATAGATCCACGTCTGAGGTCACCGGATTCGGCTCCCAAGCTGCCAAAATTGATAATATTAATGCTACTCCGCCTCACCTCCACCACCGAGCCTCGCACACCGGCTTTATTGACCCTGTTGGGTTCTCTTATTTTGTGATATCTATATGAATATGAATTTATTTATGAGATTCATACTTCTTTCTTTGATTCGGTTTGCAGTTCGATTGGTAGTTCTTTCGATTCGGTTTGTCTTTCCCTTCTATGCTTTATTCTGGGGATCTGGAGTATTTTTTTTTTTTCTCTAGGAGAGTCCTACTTGGACAAGGAACATGTCATGTCCAAAGATAAAAAGACGGGGAAGAGGCGGAAGAAAAAAGGATGAATTTTTTTTTAGCAAGTCGATTGCATTCGCATCTGCAGTCTGCAACACAGTGACTCAAATTTGTTCCACCTCGCTAGAAGAAAAAATATTAGATTATTATAATTAGTATTAGTATTTTTGTAATTATATTTTTAATATCAAAATTATTAACTAATTGGAAGTGGGTTCAATCTTGGCTGTAGCCTGGAATGCTGCCCGTATAAATATCCCATATTCCGGTATGGCCGTATGGGTAGGTCCGATGTGTATATGAGTTGGAAGCGAACAGGGATCGGACGTCTTTTTTTTTTTTTTTTTTTTTTTTGTGTCTCTTGTCAAATCTGTTATAAAAACACACGGACCCTTTCCTAGAAGGAAAGGAGAAGGAGGAATCCTAATACTAGTCCGTTAGTATGTGGGCTCTTACCGAAACTCTTAGACCTTGGCAGGACTATATATATGTGGGAGCTCTATGTTGTAATGATAAATATTCAGATGAATAAAGAATAGTCTCCCTATCTTGTGTCTACTTGTTCTACTTCTTGCATCTACTGCGTGATCATGAGAGACGGAGAGGGAAGGTCCTAACCGCTGACGACGCGTTTTACAACACGTTATCAACCACGACAAGCTCTTTCGTCGACATCGCTGTTGAAGCTGCCGTCGATCTTAAACACCGACGCCGTCGTGCGGCGTCTCGCCGTGACTTCTTCGACGGCGTCGACATCCCCGACGTTGTTAGCGGAACGGATCTGCTACCTCCGCCTGCTACAAATTTGCCTTTGCATTGACTCATCGTCACGCCGGGTCCCCGGCCTAGCCGAACTGTCCTATCGCGGCCTTCGTTTTTCCTCGAATTCAAGAACAAAAGGTACGAAAGCACGTATCGCAGATTGTGTGTTTACCCTAGCCATTGTGTTAGGGTTTTGTATTTTAAGTAAATCTGTACGTGTAGTATTTATTGAAGTACGTACATACCCGTATATATAATGAACAGTAAATATGCATGAAGACACTTGTGCGATAGGCTAGTAGCCATCACGGTGCCAGTAGCCACCACGGGGCCATGCAAATTAAGATTAGAACCGCTTGTATGATCCTGCAAGATCTATTCTCATCATTATTAAAGTTACCTGCAGTAACACTATCAGACTCAAGAAGAGCCACGAACATATCGGCAAGAAATCGACAACAGTTGAGTTATTGACGTTCTAATCAAGTTTGGATTGCATCTGAATCATGCATCGAATCAACCATCGACTAACAAGTTGTTGCCACCATCGTCCCGAAGAACGTATACATGCATGCGAGAGTAAATATAATTAGTATATGCCTATATATATATATATATATATATATATGTTGACTTGCACGTCACCAATAGCATGGGGTTAAAAGAGAGCAAAACAAGAATACATGCAGTATTTATTCGTCTTCGTGGCTGAATATTGCGTTCAGCGCTGCACTAGCAATTTCGCGGCCTGTATGCAGCAATTGCCGTGCGAATCACGACTACGTCGCGTGTTACCGTTGGCTTACACGCCAAAGCATACTAAGGCTTTTTGCGGGCGTGCAACCAGACTTGCGGTCGAACACAAAAGTCACTAGAAGCAGCGCATACACACCTAAAAAAAAAAAATCTTGTGTGTTTCCTTTGCCATGAAGAGCACGTGAGCTCCTTTTCCTAGTTTTCTTACTTGTGTACATATGAAATCCGACACCAGCACAGCACGAGAAGGCTTTACACGGTAAGATTACGGGGCCACAATACCACTTGAATACGGCCTGAACGCCAACACGCAATCATGGCAATCTTGGGCAAAAAGCGTCTCACGGTCCTGCGGGCTTTGCCCAAACCCTTAATAGCCCATGATTCTTGCATAATTCAAGTATAGGTAATGCATATTCTTGCAGAATTGCTCCGATATATATATATTCTGGCTTATATTTTAGGGTGGACAAAACCCTCGAATTTTTAGATTACTCTAGAAACATGGTATAAGGTGTATATATATGAGCTCTCTAAATCTTGCAGACCTTAGACTTATATTATCATTGAGAGGCTTGTATTTGTTTTCCCTAGCATATGAATTTTTGGGTTAAATGAATGCTTGGTATAAATTCTGAAAATTTGCATATACCATAATCCTGAATAATGCTAGGATGCTTCTAAGAATATTTTTTAATAACCATCCACTATCTTTTTGCACCTTGCTACTCGTTTACATGTAGTAAACTTATATGCACATAGTCCAAGTTATGTTAATATGCATGCCTTAAAAGAAGATGCAATATCCTAAAATTACTCCGAAAGTAAAAATATTTGTTACGGTCATTATTAAATACATGTAGGATATTTTGCTACCATTGAAGTGTAGTAAACTCGGTATATATATTTACGAATTACTCTCTAGAATGAGTATATGGCGATAGAAGTAACAAATGCATTGTGGGACTCATTGCATGAGTAAAATCCCAAATTATGATTATAGAATATCATATTGCATTGAAAGTCGAATTTTGAAACTTGAGTGCTTAATGTTTTGCTCTATAAACAATAGCTCGAAGCTTTGTAAATGTCTAGAAGACAACATGATAAATAAGATTTTATCAAACTATATTCTTGAAGAAGTGTCTCTTGTGTATAAGAATATCAAAGATCAATGTAATACTTGAAGTACTTGAATTTACCATCAGAAACTACTCATGAAATTGAGTTAAATTTTTTAGACAGCTTTATAAACAAGGATATTAAGTTGCAATAATTTTGAATATGTGGCTTGCATATATTACACTTTGCTTGAAGGCGTGTGACTACATATCATAACTATTGAATATAAAGCATGAAGCTACCGCTTGTCAAGTATAGAAGTTAAGACACGCAAGAATGCATATTATTTGGAAGTTTCTCTTGAAGAAGAACTTAAATCATGTGCTTATTATCTTTGAAGTTTATATCCCGAAGTATTGATAGTAGTGGTGGTGGTGCATTAAGTTTTAATTCTGTTGAATTAAGTGGTTAATGGTTAATTTGTTAGCTTGGAGACTAATATGAAATATTTAATATTCTTAGTTGCAATTCTTGTTATTACTTGAAGTAAAATGTGCGAACTTCTCATGGAATAAATTAGTTTTATATGTTTCACATATAAACAATTGCCAATTGCCTATCAAAATAATTTTTGCATTAATTTATCCACAAAGAAGCCTCAATTAACCATGAAGGTTATAGTTCTTTGTGCATCACTACCATGTAGGTAGATGGGAAACTGAATTTTCTAAAAAGCACATGAACAATTGGACTAAACTGGCATATTAATTGATCTTGGAAGGATCGATTTAGCCAAATCCTAAGTATTTAATATTTTAGTCCATGAACTAAAAGTTGTATCCTACCCTAAGTCTATTGTTGTACACTTTGAATAATACATTGGATATGTGAATTTCATGCCATAATCAATGAATACTAGAAGTATGATTGGATTCTATGAAGCATTAAAAGTGACTATTCATAGATAATGCACGAAGCAAATCGCTACCTGAAGTAATTAAGGCATGAAAAGGGGGAGGAATTTTGGGTAAAGGCATAAGAAGATGTGGATAATATATAGGCATAGCCATCCTAAGTCGATCTTTAAGTGCATGTATCGAGACTTGAAGTTTAAGCCCGCGTCCCTTCCTGGTCGAGTTAACTTTTTTACTTGCACTAATTGCATGTAAGCTCGTAGCTCTGCATTTTGTTGTTATCTATTATGTTAGACTGAATATTAACATTCCACATTACACCTGCATGTGTACCTGGTTGAGCTGCAACTATTTCTACTGTTGCATGAATATTAGCATAATAACTACTGTTGTAGCTAGTAGCTATTTTTGCGCTTCCTTCATAACCAAATTGGCTAGCTAGCATGCTATGTTTATATGGTTTTAGTTGAACTAAAGGAATGATTTGCTTTTGATGCATCGTATGCATAAGCAATAGATTGGTCTAGGGCCGAAGTAGCCCGAGATCGGGGGAGCGAGTTTATCAAATTTTGCTCAATGAAGACCAACCCATTTGATGAGATGAATAGTTGTGGAAGTAAGATATTGGATAACACAATTATGATGATTTGGGATTTACGGAGAAAAGGCATCAAGGAATTTTTTGTATTAAAGGCAATTAGAAAATTCTAGAAGAAAATTCCATGTGAATTTGAATGTTGCATATTTAATACATCCAAGTGTATGATCCATTTTTTTTTTGTATGAGTACATGGATCAATGTTTTTTTGCTATACAATTAGAAAGCTAGATAAATAGTTTTTTTTTTTTTTTGAAACTATGTTATGTGCATATTAGGGGAGAACATCCCTAAATTTATAGGAATGCTTTGAACATTCTTAAGCACACTTGAAGTATTCTAGCTCAACTTGCATAATGAATAATACCCCCATGTTGAAATTTGTGTGTGAATATTTCCCATAAAATTTAATCATAGCATACATAAATGGGCCTCCACTTGTAGTTGGAGATATATGAATTTGAATTAAGCCCATAATAGGGGATATATTTTTGAAGTATGCTATTAATGATCTAATATTGGCATTAGGGGAGAGCAATCCTATATTTTGAATGCCAAATATTATTTCCATAGAAGGGAAATGATCTTAAGAGAAAATATTCCTTGAAGCTTGAAGCGAGGAATAGTATCACACACTAAGTCATACAATAGTTTGGCTAATGCTCTTGTGAAGCCTCGAGGCGAGCATATGCGGATATTTTTGAAATGAGAGGAGTAACTTGAAGTTATGAACTAGAAGTTGTGTTTACTAGTAGTAAACTATGTATACTATCAAGCTAAATCTATGGGGACGCCTGTGAGTTCTAGTTTAGTGTATACTTGTTAAATAGAAACAATGAAACTCCTCCATTCTTGTTGACGGTCACCAACGACGTATTTTTAGCGTCAACATTCTACCAATAAGGGGGTGAAACTATACCTTACTACACACATATACATTTATTATTAACATAATTCCACTTGTAGTGCCGAAATAATGTTTTGCAGGATTTATATAAAAACCAAGTGAAAAATGCACCAAAAGGCGCCTCCACGGAAAGCGCATTCTGAAGAACATCAAGCCCAAGGGAGAAATGGACCAAACACGCAGAAGCTGGGCGAGTCAACGCCGCCCTACAACTTTTTTCAGGCCCGACACAGCCCACCCCAAAGCTCGGGCCAGTAGGGGCCAGGACGGGCGGCCGCACCCTAAGGTGCGCCAAGACCCACTTTGGCGCCGATCCGGCCCAAACTTGGCGAGGCGGTGCATTAAGTGTCAAAACCGACGGTGCGGGGGTGGATCGGCCGATTCAGTGAACCTAGACGCCTGAGAGATGGTCGGTTTGGTGTACTTTTGCATTTATCCCCCTCTCTCACTTGTATAAGTAGGCCTCTCCTCTCCCCTCTCAACACACACCTCAAGAGAGCCATTCTCTCCCTCTCCACTCCTCTTCTTCTTCCTCCTAGTAGGTTAGGATGTGGAGCTAGGCAACAAAGCTACCAAGGAGGGCTTGGCTCCTTGGAAGATGGATTCCGGGAATAAATCTATATATGGTATTCTTCCAAAGCCTTGCCCTTTATCTTATCTTGGTTGTGCATTTGAATTAGAGTCTTCATGTTATATATGCCTCATGATTTATCCTATGATCTAACATGTTGTTCTTGACATGATCATGACACATGAACTAGTCTATAGTTTCTATGTTGTGATATCGTCATATAGAACTTTATGCTTAAACCATTTATGCAATATAATTGAGTAGTGTCGGGATTGTCTTTGAATGGCGGTTCGTTGTGTCCTTCGGGCTTGCTCGGTGTCCTATTCCGTCCATCCGTAGGGTGGGGACCATGGGGATATGAGTAGTGTCCTTGTATGCGGGCGTGGTGTCCGGATGCCGGGTATCCTTCGAATATGACGGCATGCCACGGTCGAGGGTAGGCGGCGGGGTTGTGACGACCACGTCCGTCCTCTGTAATCCCCCACGTTCGTATGTTCTCGTAGGAGTCTAAAGTGCCTTTTCATTGGGCGGTATGCACCGGGGAGGTCTCCCCCGTCCATCTCACTCTCGACTCAGACCTCCTACTCATGAGTGTTGCCTGATTATCAACGGTTCTATGCACGACCATGACTAGAATCTGTATGCTCCACTTAGGACTTTCTTTATTCCTTATTTATCTTTATCCTTGAGTTTGGCTTGAGTGAGTGTGTCAAGTTATCCCTTTACCGTTCCCTTTATATCCCTGTTATAAGCATTGGTCCATTACACGTCATGTTATCTTGTTCATGTCTCTATTAGATCCTTTTCCACCATGCCTTCCTTTAGGAAAATATAAATAACGATACCCTGAATATCTCCGGGTGAAATGCTACAATGATAGATCCGTGCGCTTTTGCGGATGAATATCTATTTTGGCAAGGTCTATCACCGTTGATGCACCTAGTGTGATCACCGATATGGTGGTTTCACTTAGGAATGTCGGCCGCACATTTACGACGCCGTTATTAGAGATGGGTTCTAAACCTATTTCTAGTGATTGCGCTAAGAAATGTCAACAATTCTCATTAAGAGAACGCCTCATGAAGAAGGTTAAGCACCTCATGAAGAGGATCATCATGAAGATAAAAATCCAGCACACTAAGCGCGCACCTCATCGGTGTTGGGTATGTAGAACAATATATCATCTCTTGTTTGGGAAATGACAGAGATAAAATATTCTCACATTGTGAGGGTATTGGGAGAAGAGAAAATAGTTATCGACAACACTACCTCTTTAATTGTAAATGTTTCTCTTATGAGAACCGGATCCGGAAACAAAGTCCATGGCAAAATCGCTCGTAGCGATTATATCGGGTCAATGAAGAAAGCAATTGAGGTTGAATCTCCTATTAAGAAGAAATGAATGTTACGCTATATCTCCGGCAAATGAGACGAATGAATATCGAATATGCAGTTAATTAGTGGATTATAAAAATCCATATAATTTCCGAAGAATGTAAATCGCAACTTGTAAAAATCTCATACTAAGTATTAAAGTCTAAGGTATATATATATATATTCATGAATGAATATTCAAGTCTCAAGAAGAGCATGTCCTAGAAGGATTACACACGTTTATAGTGAATAACTCAATGTCATTGTGTATATGACTCATCACTCGTGTAATAGAGAATATATCTCATAGAAGAGATTAATAATTCAATAAGAATGAATGTACATCCTTAAAAGGAATTAATCCATGAAGGATTTACCATCAATTCTTGAATAAACACCATTCATCCCTGAAGTGAATATAGACCCGATAGAAAGAAAATGGGGAATCTTAAACACCGTAAAGGTGTCATCGAACACTTAGAAAGTGTATGAAAAGCTAGCAATGTAGTGTTGATATCCTCTATATACCATAGAAGGTATAAGAATAATGGTGGTTTGGCAATTGAATTATCCCCTAAATGCCAAATGCAAAGGCTGGATTTGTACAATCAAAATCTCGAAGATTTATAGAATATAATTTGAAAATCCACTAAGGATTAATTATAAGTATTCAAACTCTGGTATAAGTTTGATACACTATCTAGAAGATATTGAATATTAATTTATTTACCCCCATAATCCTCTGAAAGGATCTATTTCTCTGAAGGATAATATTTATTTATTTTGCACAACTAATTGGTGGTCATTATGCATGAAGCATATTGCTCCTATATAATTCATAGAAGAATTATGAGCCAACTTTTATTTACACACATTTATAAAAAAGTGTGGTTTGAACAATGAAATTCAAAGTTTGGCTTTATTAGGGGAGCATATTTTATTGAATATGCCTTTAAGGTAAACCACTAGAATTACAAAAGATCAAGTAGATCATATTTGCTAAAACACTGAAGTTTATGCATAGATTATGAAGATTAATATCTATTCATGAAGAATAGAATATCACGAAGAATATATGACCAAGAAGGTTAAATGTTGTACTCTTTTTTCCCTACGTGAGTTTTTACTTGAAGGTTTCTCACACAAGGTTTTTAATGAGACAACATGTGCAATGCAATTAACTTGAATCACGATGTACTCTTTTCTCCAAGAACCGTTTTTTTTTTTTTGGGTTTTTGGATGGAGTTTTTGATGAGGCATATGCATATCGTGGTAATCGCCCAAGGGGGGAGTGTGTTGTAAAACACACGGACTCTTTCCTAGAAGGAAAGGAGAAGGAGGAATCCTAATACTAGTCCGTTCGTATGTGGGCTCTTACCGAAACTCTTAGACCTTGGCGAGGACTATATATATGTGGGAGCTCTATGTTGTAATGATAAATATTCAGATGAATAAAGAATAGTCTCCCTATCTTGTGTCTACTTGTTCTACTTCTTTCATCTACTGCGTGATCATGAGAGACGGAGAGGGAAAGGTCCTAACCGCCCGACGACGGCGCGTTTTACAACAAAATCTAGTCCGTATCTAATATGGATTGGTGAAAGGAAACAGAGGTGGAAAAAAGCGGCAAAATTTTCATGCTTTAATAGGAGATAGGTATATATATAGATATAAATTGCTTTGTCCCTCTATTCTTCCTCTCTCTTCTCAAGAAATTAAACCTTTTAAAATTTAATTAGATATATAAAAAAATAACATAAATATTTTGAAAGTATGTACGCCGCCAACGCATCTGCAGCCACCCAAAGGTTTGAGTTCATAAATCACTCGACAATAACTAATACTAAACGTCTAAACCGCCATCTGAATCTTAGAAATTGTCCTGTTCCTTCTTTGTCAACTCTTGAGACGATGTTGTCGCGGTTCCTTTCTTGAGATGACATTGCTGTAACTGATAGCACTTCGTTCACCTTTACAGGCTTACAGTGATGAAGGGATGTTTTGGAGTAACACGTATCCTGAGAGCACCGCTCGACCTCGCTCTTTCACCTTAGTTCTGTAGTACACCCTATGACTGCAAACAAAAACATGGAATATATTCATCGAGCAAGAGGTCAGAAGCAACCGAATCAAAATGCTGCGCAAAAACACGGGATTACCTCTGTCCTTCAAGCCACATCTCAGTAACCAGGGTTTCCCCTGGGTAGACATGGTACAGGAACCGGCAGGAGATACCTTTCACGGCTGTTGGTTCCATGTTGCAGAATGACCTCATGATAGCTCGAACAGCGAATCCAAGAGTTGACAGTCCAGACATTATTGGGCGTGTAAACCTTCAAGTTTTAAGTTCAGGTTAATCTATTTGAGAATACAATTGTGCATGAAAGATGGATCAGATAGATGTACAAATACATTTGACTTAAGACCAGAGCAGGAAATGCTAGCTAGTTGAAGAGCACACACAGTCGTAATCTAGTGATCATCCAGAAACGGAGCAAAAACTGTAGCATATCTTGTATAGTCCTATTGACTACCAACTTAACAACATGAAATTGGCATTACTTCAGCATCAGAAAAATGCACTAATTTGTTGTGTGCTTCGGCCAAAGGAGGATCTGAGGATTCACAGCACATGAACAGCAGCTGCAGTTACTTTAGCAACAGCCAATGTCGGGATTAGTTGGTTAGCTGGTGCTGGCCCATTAAGTCAGATAAGCGTATATATAAGGAAGTCAAGAACACTAGGGATTACGGTGCAAACTATACCCTTGATCCAAGGCAATGAATTGAGATTTATAAACAAGTTGGTTTTATGAAAAATTGTAAAGTTCTAGTAATATCTCTCTAAAAGAAGCAAAAACAAAACTCTAGTAATAATGCTTTTATTTCCAAACTGGAACTGAAGATGAGTTGTAACTAGTAGCTAAAGTAACATACCCTGCAGCCTGTGCAAAGATAGGATCTGAATGCAAAGGATGAAAATAGCCAGATAAGCTGCAGAGTAGTGCCTGAACCAACAGAGAGAAACCTCAGAGATTTAAAATAGGACAACTTTGTAACAGTAACACTTTGATTAATATTTTCTAATCTGAAGTGTTTCAAATTTGACCAGAGAAAAAATGGTGCTGCTAAATGTAATAACGGCATTGTAAGATATTTTCTTAAGGAAAAAAAGGGAATTTGCGGTATTTGAGATGTCTTCCACATAGGACAGATAAATTCAACAAAAAAAAAAATCAAACTACAAAGAAGAGATGTGTTGCAACAAGTGTAAAAATAATGGAAATATGAAGATAAGAAGCTCTTATGCATGTTAAGCTAGAAATAAGCAATTGCAAATACAACTTCAGAAAGGAATTTACATATGGAATGAAGTATCTTGCCTGGGATTTCTGAGTGCGATCTTCATACACAACAAAAAGGTGTGGAATCTGGAAATTTAACATTGGAAACCTCAGTAGAAGGATAAGTGGAATATGAGAACGATTCTGAAGAGTTGGAGAAGCCACCAGCACCACGCAAGTAGATAGTACTCCTGTACCAGGTGTCGCATCAATGGGTTATTCACTCATTCCAGTCAAGCTTAAAGCTCAATTGTTCCAAAAAGTACCTACCTATTCATACACAAAACTTCATCAGAACCTTCAAGACAGGTTAGTGTTTCAACTTCAAGAATAGCAGCCTTCCCTGCAAAAAGAGGGACATGGCATTTTAGATGAGTATAGCTTCCTGCAAAGAGCAACATTTACTTGTTCCAATCAACATATGCACTTATATTGTTCACTTCTGGACAAGGTATTTGAGAGCATAAGAAGTCAGCCGTAATTGTGAATTCAACATTAAAAAGGAAATTCTCTTGATTTCTTGATCGAGTTACAGATACAAGGAACTATGGTCCCAGTAAAATATTGACTTCATATTTTTGCATTTTAGAATATTACTATGGCTAACACTGAAACAGCCAAAATTTAAAACTAGTAAGCTACAATAGGCCTACAACAGAATAAATCTTCAAAAGACTGGAAGGAGAAATCTTTTTTATGGTCTGACACCATAGAGATCCTGCTCACATATCAAAACAATATATCACATCACTAGTTTAGCTGAGAGGCTCAGGTTACATGGGTGAATTAGTTATATTAATAAATATACTAGGATGTTCAACCTTGGCCACACATTTTACCATGGAGAAAGAACAAAAAAGAAACAAAACAATCAAAAATTGAGTGATCAAATATCATGATGAGAATACCTCGGTCATGCAAACCAGCTATTTTAATTTTGTTAGCAACCTGGGGAAAAAGAAAAGGGTCGATCACATTTTGGGGTACAAAATATTGTAAAACATGTTAAATAGTAAAGGAAATATGATAGATTAACTTAAATGCAGGCATACGAGCCTTCTGTCGTCAATTTATGATACAGGGATGTAAGACCCTATTTTTTAAAAGAAATTTAACATCTGCTATCCTATGTAGAGTGCGATTCTGGCACGACAACTGGCTTGATGGCGAAGCTCCAAAATTTCTAGTGCCCAATCTGTTCGAGCAAATCAGGTTCAAGAACAGGACGGTTCAGGTTGAGCTACATAACAATGCCTGGATCACTACCCTGAGGGGACGGATCACCACATCGTCATAGGTCGAGGAGTTTGTCTCGCTGTGGATAAGGATACAACAGATACTGCACACCGGACGCCATCATCTGGAGTGGATAGCACAAGGGGTTTACTCCACCTGGTCGGCATATAGAGCCCAATTTTGTGGCTCCTATAGAGCTTTTAAGGGTGATCTTATATGGAAAGCACACACCGAAAACAAGTGCAAAGTATTTGCTTGGATTATGGCACGAGAAAAAATCCTCATGGCGGACAACCTTCAAAAGAGAGGCTGGCCACACCAGGAGCACTGCACCTTGTGCAATGGGCCATTGGAAACATGCCTACACACAGCCCCTATGCCCGTTCACGGAGGCAGTATGGGATCATATTCTTCAATGGGAGCACTTCGATGAGCCCAAGATCCGGCAAACTTCATATCGTGGTGGGAAGAGGTGCAAACTAGAATAAGCAAGGAGGACAGAAAGTGCTTCAATGGTATGGTGATTTACACCATCTGGAACATGTGGAAAGAGAGGAATAGGAGAATTTTCTCCAACTCCCTAGAAACGCCTCTGCAGGTCGCACTAAGAACAAAAGAGGACATCTCACAAAGAAGGAGGGCTATTTCTTGGGGCGTGTAATAGTTTTTTAAGCTACTTGTTTTTCTTTCCCTCCCGCCCCGTTTGGCGGCCCCAAAAAATATGTACATAGACTCTCTTTCCATCTTAATTGAAAGGCAAGCAGAGCTCCTGCCATTGCGTTTCAAAAAAAAAACATCAGCTATCTAGATTACACATCACATGTTAACTCATAGATCATGAAGAGCAACTCTTTCAATACTAACAATTTTGGTGTACAACTTACATTAGCTTGTGAAGGAATTGGTCTATATATCTCTATGTATTGCTGACCGTGCAGTAAAAGTGCTGGGTCATAGCTGGGGAACAGAAACAAGCCAAATTGTTCAAGTGTAATAATATTGACAGTACCCTAGCAAGGATTGACTGAGTAGAGATAAAAAAAAAATGAAGGTCAAATACTGTGTAACTAATGAAACCACAGTAACCCAACAACGACATATGTAAACAGTATTCTTACTGAAGCCCAGGGACATTCATGTAAAACACATCGCCAGTTTTTGCATTAAGTGCAGAAATAAAAGTAGGTAACACCTGCACAACATGCAATGGACAATTATTTCCAACAAATAGTTGGCAGATATAGAAATGTCTGTATAAATTGACTACAATAAAATACATTAAAATATTTAGTTGACAAAATTTAGTTTGCACCAGGTGCTGGGCACAACACAGAATTACTCGTACCGAATTAGGATTTGAACACTGTTATCAACACTATGATGAATGCAATGCAATGGCTATCAACACTACGATGAATGCAATGCAATTGTTAAAAGGAAAAAATATCAAGCGGACAGACACACCACCACCAACTCATCTTGAGCACCTTAATGGAAGACTGCCCATTCCTGTGGTACACCAGCTGAAGCTCCTTCTCATCCGCTGCATCTGCACTGCAAGCTCCCGCCGCCAGCGCGTACAGCGCTACATCCCTGCACCAACCAAGTGCAAAACGCATCAGCCATTCCGAGCAGAGCAGCCGTTGGGACGTTCCATCGAGCAGATCGTGGGCGGCGGCGACCTCTCATCGTACGCGCACGCGACCTGTAAAAACAGAGAGCAGCTCTCGTCAAGCCAGAAGAGTCCGGCGATCGAGGACGGAGAACAAGCGGAAGCCGCGTGACCTCGGGGAACTTGTGAGAGAGAACCATGGCAGGGTCAATGGCGCAGGAGACGGGGGGCGTCGCGGAGGCGTTGTGCGCCATGGTGCAGGACAATGTGGAGGCGAAGCCAAGGCGGAGTGGCTGGCGATCCTCGGCGCCGCGCGAGCCATTGTTAAGTAGTCGTAGCTGCCACGCCAGCCCGCGCTGCTAATTCGAGATAGCGACCTGCCATTAGTTAATTCCAGCTGGCGTCACTGACGAATTGAGGCGCGTCAGCGAGACGCAAACAGGAGGCGCAATCAGATAGAGCGGCCAGCTTTCGAACGGCCAAATTGAGGTTGCAGACGAGACAGAGTAGGGCACCACCGCCATGACGAGCACAGGCAAAGTAGAATCTTAACAGAAGAACGAAAGAGTCAGCGGCCAATATCTTTTTCACCCAAAAGTCGATTACGCTGCTCATTTACATGCAATTTTCTATATCTAAGTATTCTATATGAGTTATCTGCGTATGCATCTACGTATACACATCTATGTTTTTTTTCTTTGTGACATAGTTTGTGCATTTTCGCACCGTGCCACGGCCAGCTCACCGTGGCATCTTCTGCCGCAAGCACGGAGCCCATCTCCAGCGACTCGTCCCGAGGCCAGGATCTCCCCGACCCGGCCTACCTCCGCGCACTCCGCCCACCCTTCCAGCTAAAGCAACTTAAGCTCGTTAGCTCGCTCTGCTAGTGGATAACTCGGCTCGGCTCGAGCCGAGCCGAGGATAAGATTTTAGCTCGTTAAGCCAACTCGAGCCATCTCGCAAGCGGCTCGTGAGCCAAACGAATTACAAATTCATAAAAAAAAAAACAGCAAAATCTATATTAATTTTATATTACTTTATGCCGTGCATTATATATGTTATAACATGTTAAGTTTTTTGTAATTTAAGGTGCCTAGATGTATTAATTTTTGTATTACTATTTTTAAACTTTAGATACAAACAAATATTATATTTTATGTATTTTTATACTTGGCTCATGAGCTTAACGAGCCAGCTCGAGCTTTTAACAAACCGAGCCGAGCTAGCTCGTTATCCAGCTTTACTTCCAGCCCTACCACCAGCTCCGTCGGCTGCCGCCCGCGCCCGCCACCACCACCACCAGCGCATACGCTGCGTCGGCCATCCCGCGGTGCCTCCACCACGTCCATGGGCCCGTCACCACCAACTCAGCTTACGCTGCGCACTCCTTCGCCATGTACCGTCTTTGGAACTCCGACCGCGAACTCCTCGTCCGGGTCGTCGGCGACCACGGACATGTCCCTGTTGATGTCGGTGCTTTCGTGCGCGTCGTCGCGGCAGCGGTCTTCGTTTGTGCTTTTCGCGGAGCTGTGAGTCCGACGGAGGTGGCAGGTGAGAACAACGGCCTCTCGGTCGTCCGGGCGCCGAGAAGACGGCGGTGGCGTGGATCGTCACCTTCGTCACCCTAGTGGTTGCTCGTCCAAGAATCCTGCTAATTTGTGACACAAAATTTCTATCATGAAGCACTGAAAACCCGTCGGCAAAGAGGATCTGTGATTGTTTTAGAAATCATCAATCATGGATTGAGCGTCATGGATTGACTAGCGTGACGGTCAATCAAAATCTATCACGCATTAATAGAATCGGGTGACGGATTCAAACCATATCGTCACCATAGAGCGCGAGGCCTAGTTAGCCCAACCCAAACTCATTTCCTATGACCGAAAATAACCGTCACAAATGAATAGTCACATCATCATATATGCTTACATGGTTTCTTACATGAAGAATGACATTGACACTGCCTCAACCCATTTGATAACAGGCCACAATCAAAGATGGGCCAATTTTGGCCCAATTTTAGCCATTTTTGTAACTATTTTGCAGCCCCATTTCAACATATTGCAGCGCATATTATTTTTGGATCCGTATCTTGGTCGGCAGCTGAAGCTGGTGCCGCTTCTCCGGAACGGGCGGTCGGCGAGAATCGTCGTGGTGCACGGCGCGCTCTCTTGCACCTTCAGGTTGAGCTGGTCGCGGTCCTCGCGCCGGCAGGCCATGGTGCCGGGAATCATCAGGATGCCCGCGCGGACTTCCTCCATCCAGAGTCGGATGGCCTTGGCGTTCACGGCGTTTGCCGCTGTCAGCGGCGTCGATCTGACGGATGACGAGGCCGGTGGCGTAGGTGAACACGTCGACGCCGGCCCAGCTCACTTGCGTGGTGGCATCCTTGCGGCGGCTCATTTGCATATGCTCCATGTCCTGGACCCTCTGGTGTGGTACACTACTGCCTGGGTCGTCGTGCTTGTGCGCGACGTCGAAGAGGTGCAGGACGAGCATGGTGGGTTGTGTGCGGGGCGTGCTCGCCAGCAACTCCAGTAGGCTGAGCATGCCTGGCGGGCCGCACGCGCCGTGCGCAAGCGAGCATGCGCAGCTCCTGGTTTGTGGCCATGTGTGTGTTCCAGCGCCTAGTGGCTGCACTCGTACGCCTCTTTCTCCTTGTGGAACACCACGGCGAACACCGGTCCCGGAATGACGGTGCTGATCATCAATCCCGTCGCCATCAGCAGCATGTTCTGCCCTTGCACACGTGAGCAGCCACATAAGTCGTCTTGCTCAGATCCATCATCATCAATGCATTATTGTACCCGTTCGGAACTGGGGATGCTATTGTCGATCATGTTGACGTGGCCTTTCAGGTTGAGCAGGACGCCTAAGCGCAGGGCGACGGAGGTCTGCATCTCGAGGAACCTGGAGGCGCCCATGGTGCCGACGCACCTGCCGATCAAGTCGAGCAGCGTCAGGAGGATCGCCGGCACCAGGATTAATGACACCTAAGCCAAGTTTATGGACCTCGAAATGATATTTTAAAAATAGAGAGATCTAGATGACACTCCGTGCTAAGTTGAGGACCGGTCATTAATTTTTCTGGTGTGTTAATATACCAAGCTAGCTCGGTGCGGCTCAATAATCAAAGGGCCACCACCACATGTGGATCCTAGCACGCTCAGCTTGGTCACAAGCGTTTTATGGGTTGACGTAACCAAACCCTAGGGAAACAGGGGGAGCCCACGACAGAGTTCACAGTCGTTTGGATGATCAAGAGGATAAGACATTACACCACTTTTGCAAATCTCCCTCCCGCCTCCCCGTGGTTATCATCTCGTGGCCCTTGAATCTGCATCCTATGATCCGGATTAAAAATTTGCATGGTTCGCACGAAAAGATTGATTTACACTAGATATGTTCAAAAAAAGAAAAGTAGAAAAAAAAGAGCAAGCGAGAAGAAAAAAAAAAAATGATATTATAGATATTTTAATATTTTTATGTACGAGTAGGAACTATAAACATTTCATAATATCAGCTTCAACTTCACAGAGGAGCTGAAGTAGAGGGAAAGCCATTTTTAACAAACATTTCATAAAAACCAACTTCACAAAGGAGCTGAATCAAAGGGAAAGCAATCTATTACTGTGACGAGGGTGGATCCTCCCTTGCTGCTCAAAGCGATCAAACAGAAAAAAGTTCCTAGGTCGTCACCTGCCCCGAATGGATAAAACAAAAAGAAGAATTAGGTGTCGGGAAAAAAAAGTCAGTTTAGCTATTTGGCATTTTTTCAAACGAATTTAGCTCTATGGCCTTAAAACAAAATTCCTTAGTTTTTTTTTTGCCTTCCGTCCAATCTGGACATGTGATGGGCGGTGAAATGACCATTCTACCCGACATGAAAAAAAATAGAGCTTTGTTTATTTATTGTATATTTTGAGTACATAATATTTATTTATATTTATATATATGTTCACCACATGCCCACTGTCTCACATATATATATATATATATATATATACAGTGAAAAAGACCATTTTTAGCATAATATTTTGAGTACATAATGACGTATTTTCAGCACATACTCGCTCTGTCCCTAAAAGAACGTCACCGTGGGATGCGTGCTTGACTCAATTTGTAGAAAACGCGTGCAACATTTAAATTTTCAAATAAATTTGTTAAAAAAAAGACTTGAAGATCTTTCCGATGATGCTAATTACTTAGCACAAATATTTTCATATTTTAATATATAATTACCGGTATTTGTGTCTCGCGATGAAGCCTCGGTGACAATCTTTTAGGGACAAGGAAGTATGACATAACCACACATATTCTCACATAACGACAAATTTTCAGCACAAATGCATAGTTTCAGTCTGACATAAGTTAAGTCACAAGTGCTTTCTCAAAAAAAAAAAAAAAAGTTAAGTCACAAGTGCACCATAGTTCCACTCACATAAACAAGATCACATGGAAGTGCAATTTCAAACATACATTGGTCTCACATACATTGATCTTACATACAAAGAGCGAATATATCACAAATCAAAGAGTGAGCCTTCTTTTGCTTCGTGTGCTCATGGCTTGTACGCATCGATGGATTGTCATGTGGCACCTTCAGATTTTTGTACGCCTTTTTTTTTGGAGGGGAGGCCTCCCAAGGCCGCGTGCCCACCGGAGGGGCGCCCCCCCGCCGCTGCCCGCCCGGCCGACGGAGGCCCCCGGTGTCGCCGCTTAATTCACCGGGGACCGGCGAGTGTAGGACCAGTGAGGAGTGCAACCAGGCGAGGCCGGGGCGGGGAACGAGAGGGATCGGGCATCAACACGCGGATCCAACGCCCGGAAGGAGCGGTCGGCGGTCCCGGTCATCGTCGGCGGGCGCCCTTCCCCATCGGCGTTTTTTTTTTGCGAGCCCCTGTCGCATCGGTCTTGGCTTCGGACGACGGAAGGGTGTAGAGATCAGTAACGTGGGTGATAGAGCAACAGAAGGGTAATTCAATTCCGAGTCACGCTCTAGTGCTAAACTAACAGAAAACCCTAACGGGCCTTACAGAAGGTCAAATAGCTAGAGAATTCTGGTTTTGAGACCATAGAGCTAAATTCGTTTGAAAAATGCCAAATAGCTAAACCCGACTTTTTCCGAGCCATACGCCTAATACTCCCAAAACAAAATGTAGATGCAGGTTTTGATAGCCATTTTGGTCATGTCGAGCTTTGGTTTCATTGAAAGAAATCATTTTTTTTAGAAAAAACAATGAAAGAAATCATGTTGGCAAGGTGTTGTACGTATGGTCAAATAAAAAGAAATGCACGTCGACTGAAGAAGTAGAATGTCTTGCTGTTTGGGTTGGTCTAAAACATACTCTCACCTCTCTAGTTGGAATCAAACTGCTTTTGCGACAGTATGCTATTTGAAGGACCCGTGCAGAAATCGATATGTAAGTTGCCAGGTCATCAAAGAAGCAATGAGAATCCTTCAACATTTTCGGGATTTCATATTATCCGAACGTCACCGGAGTGCGAACTTGTCAGTTTGGTGAGAGTTTTTTTGATGTTTTTATTGCTAATGGCACCCGGATGCTTTAGCCTTAGTTTGTAATAAATATATTTTAGTATAATAAGCTCTCCTTTCAATCAAAAAAGAAAGAAAAAAAAAGTGAAAATAAAACTACTCAAACGAGGCCGAAGTCAAGTCAAACATCTCTCGGCGGCCACCTGCCGGGCCCCGCCTGTCTAATCCACGGGAGTTCGGCGGCGCAAGGTTTTTTTTTTTTTTTTGACAACTCGGCGGCGCAAGTTTGCCGAGCCACCGAGGCCGCCGCTCCGACCAACCATCACAGTCTGACTGAACCCAGCGGCCGCCGCCACATTGCGGTTCATCCGCTGACTGAACCCAGTAGTCTCCTCCGCCCTCCGCCCTCCCCTCCCCTCGTTTCATCTGTTCAGCGAGCGCTCGGGATATTACGGATGGGCTTGCGTGGACTCGGCGGTCACCGGTCACCGTCGCGACGGCGGACTTCGTGAATCTGACGCTCGATAGTCCCGGTTCCTCGCCTTCGTGGTAAGTTCACCCTAGATGCACCTGCCCAAGGTACGCTTTCCTTGCCTCTATCTTCAATTTTTCGTCCCCGTGCTCGGTCCTGTCCCCTGAGCCGATGATGGTTACAGGCACGTTTCGTAGCTAGTTCTTGCTCTTCGACCCCCAGTTGATAGAATCATTCGTCTTTCTCATGTTGTCTCCATCGTCAAGTGGCGAGACCATGCGCTTTATCTCCGCATTGGTCAGAATTGAGGGGCTTCGACGGTTACTGCGATCATGACTGGTTGGTTTGAATCTGTTGGCTGCTGCATCACCTCGGTCAGTATAATCCAGCCATTGCCTTGTCATAGTCCTATCCTTCTGATTTTCAGCGGAGTATTCTGTCACAGTCTGCCAGTCCTTTCTTTTTGTATTCCAGCTTCTGAATTTCAGCGGAATATTCTGTCACAGTCTTTTCTTGCTGTATTCCAGCGTAATATTCTGTCACAGTCTTATCTTCTAATGATAACCGGCTCCCTGCTGCTTGGTTATAGTTTCAGCGGTCATCAATTTCACACCGAGCATGACCTTACAAGAACTCCGATAAGGCGTTCTGCTGGTACCACACTACCACCCCATTCCCTGAGTTTGCTGAGTCAGAAAACGATCTCCATCTAAGGATGCTTGGTTTAAGTTGCTGGCTCAATATTGCTACTAGTATGTCTCAAACCAGTATGCTAACGCAGGGACATTAGTCGTTCGTGTATCACAGAGAGGTCAATAGGATACTCGTTGGTGATTCGGGCAGAACAAAATGACATGTAAGAAGGTTGTCTTGGAATGAAAATGAGTGATTTTGGATATTGATCCCATTGCTTATGCTATTTCTGTATGGAGTTGTCATAACTTTTGCTGGGCTCCCCACCCCCAATCCGCGTGTGTGGAATCTGATCTGAATTCTTGCTCTCTAACAGATAAGGATGAGAAAATTGTGCCCGCGGTCATAATCATGGTTGCTTTCCTGGATGACAAGGTTCATCCTCTGAAAGCTACAATTTACTTCTGTCATGCAAGATGCATTCTCAATTTTCATGGGTCATAGATAAACTGCTATCCTGTGCATTATGTTGTTGTTTTGCTTGTTTTTTTGCCAGTCGTTTAGGATAAGGTCTTGCTTTATTGCTTATTACCACACAACTTGCTTGAGCATATTTGATGCAATATCTCCCATTTTAATCAGGTAAAGTGGAAGCTAACTTATGAGGGCATCAATGGCATTCTTTTTACATACGAGGTAAAGTGGAAGCTAACTGTTTCTAAGTTCGCTGCAGAAAGTTAAGAGGGGAAATCTCAGTATAGTTTTTTTTTTTCCTCTTCAGAACCTTCAAAAAGATTTTGCTAGAACTGAGATCTATAATTGTGGAGTGAATTCAACAGCCTCATTGTATCATAACAGAACCAACTGCAAGATTGTAACTCTATCCTTGTTTACTGGGTTATGTGCAGCTATCTACATATGCATGCATACAACACTTCTCATTAGCTAAAATATAGATAGTGACTGATTAAGACCCTTGGAAACCATGGTCATGCTACTCATGCAGTTGCATGGCATTACAACAGAGCTGAGGACTGCCTTTTCCACTTCTTCCGAGGGTTTTCTCCTAAGCAAGCACATCACGTACTCCATCACTTCAGCCTCACAAGGTACTGTGATCCTGTCTTCACTTGTGAACCCAAACTCGTCCTCGGACATCCGCAGGAGCTCCACAAAAACGTTTGTATTGAGATACGCCAAAGGGACTTCAAATCGCTTACCATCAGCCGTGTAGACGACGCAGTGACCCTTGTTCGCTATGGCTGATGTGCAGTATAGGTTGCCATCTTTGATCGTTGTGATCATTGTTAGCCTCCTCCCAAGGGCTGCCATATGTTGCCACTTCTTTGCCAGTTGAACTAGCCTCTTTGAATTTATCATGGTGTAATTCTATGGGATGAACTTTTGGTGCACTGTGCTAGTGCTTCAGTTTTTATGAGTCTGTGAAGATGATATGCGCTAGTTTCGTGTACTTATAGGATAGCAAGGGAGCAAGAGCCATAAGCTACGTCTGATGGGTGTAGGCATCAGTATGACTATTTGGCAAGAGACAAAGCTAGGATTTTTATCTTGCTAGACGTTGCTGTCTTGCTGTGTATGATCGAGTTTGATGCTCATTTTTCTTCTTAGCCTATTGGTACTCTATGGGTCCACACTATTAGTCTTCTCTGCTCAGTCTATTTACATTTGTGCCAGCCTCATCCTTCCATTATGGTACACAGTTTCCTGCTGCTTGGTTCTACACTTGTAACTGGTTCCATTGGTACTCAAATTGAAGACGCATTTTTTTTTTTTTTGTCAAGAACAAATTGACATTTCTGTCAGCCTCATCCTTCCATTATGGTACACAGTTACATAAACTTGGTTCTACACTTGTAACTGGTTTCATTGGTACTCAAATTGAAGACGCATTTTTTTTTTGTCAAGGACAAATTGACATTTCCTACATGGACAGGTGAATTTGTTTGAATACTTTTGTAGTTTTGTTTCGTAAGATTGGTTGAAAACTAAGTTATAATAAATCCAAGCTAAAAGGTCCAAGAATCCAAGATTTATGCCCCCATTTCCTTTCTCTACCACTTCAACTGATATAAGAACACTATTCGTTATTTTGTTTCAGGTAAACCCAATATATTGATGTAAAGATTCAGGAAGGCAAGATCTCTGTTTGTTTGTCTCACTTTTCATTGGCCTAAGAACTACCATCTTGGGGAGTCCTACATAAACCTGATGTCCTTTTTAGGACACGTATTTGATTCTGGTGGCATAACAGCTTTCTTAGTCACTACCTTATCTTCTGTTCATTGTTCTAGTTCCAATACTGTGGTCTACAGTCCATAGAGTCGTCCTCCTTTTTCCCTTACGGGACCAGCAGCTATGCAACTGCCAGCATGTGGTCAATTTTATGTTCAGTTTTTCTGCAACCACTGTTTTATGGTTTCAGTCAAACTCTGGTGGCAATCGAGATCTTTTGGGGGCAGTGACTGGCCTAGTCACAAAATTAAACAGACTGCCCATCCGATCAGGTGTGAAGATCTAGACTTACAGCACATACTTAGATAGAACTGATCAACTCTGATCTGAAAATGAAAGAGGCACGATGGCACATTGTGATTCAGCTTGGAGCATGGAGTGGCAGTAACCTTTCAGGTCTGGATTCAGAAAATTGTGCTGAAGAATTTTTTTTATGTGCTCACTACTCATTGAACAAGAACACTGGTGCTAATTGCTACATTCCTTGATCATTTCCAGGATCAGAAGGATCTGAATAACACCTCCCTTTGACCTACTATCTACAGAGATGATCGAACTACTACGTATACAGCTTCAGCTAACAGCAAGCTGCCACATATGGCGCCACGTGGTTTGCAGAGTGGCACGACATTGCCATGGTGCTCAGGAATGCCTTCTCCAGCTCCGCAGAGGCGCCCCTCCGCAGCAAGGACAGGGCGTACTCCATGACCATGGCATCACAGGGCAGTGTGATCCTGCTGTCGCTGCCCATGAAGCCGAACTCCTCCTTGGACATCTGCAGGAGCTCGGTGAAGACTGTCGTCCTGAGGCATGTCAATGGCACCTCAAACCGTGTCCCGTCAGTTGTGTACACTGTGCAGTGGCCCTTGCTAGCCATGGAAGTGCAGCACTTGTCGGCTTCCTTTGCCACCACACCCCAGGTGAGGCGCTTCCTCCCAAGCGCTGCCATCCTCTGCCACTTCTTGGTCAGCTCAGCGATCCTCTTGGTGCTGATCATGGTTACTTGTTTCTTTCTTGGCTGGAAACTGGAGAAGTGGAGAGCTCTGAATTGAGATTGTGATGGTATTCTGAGGCCACTTGACCTGAATATATAGCGCACCCAAACTCGAGCGGAATGGTTGGGCAAGGGACAAGGCCATGAGGACGGTGAGTGTGATGTTGGAAGACGCGTCTGGGAGTACGATTTGGATGAGACACTGACACGGCGGCCGATTCTTTAGTGCTGAATGCTCGTGGTGTGCTTTCGGTGCTTGGATTGCACAGATCCGTGCTGGCACACCATGCCGAGCGGTGTCGCTGGGAAGTGGCACGAGGACCCCATGTTTGTTGGGGCAAACGCGGAGCATGAGGGGCCAGGTTTGTTCAGCTGCTGCAGCTGTGCCGTCAGATCATCAGCAGATTAGCTTGGGTTTGAAGTTTCAACAAAACGAAGGCAGCGAAGCATAGACTGCATGGTTTTGTCAGGCGGCAATGGCGTGTGCTTGAACAATGAGTGCCTAGTTGCGATCTTGTAGGTCCATGCAGGGAACTGCAAGAAGCAGCTACAAAATGGAGTTCACATGATGTGCTATTGATCCAGCAGACCACAAACCGATGTAAGATGATGTGAAGTTGTTTGGACGGCTGAACAGACTTATCCAGCCATTCAGAATCAATGAGCAGTGGGCACAAAAACTTCCAGATGTCTCACAAATAACAATCGGTATCTCATTGCACAACTGATAAATTGAACTAATTTACATGTGGTCCTCATGGACCATGAGGCATAGTAGTATGGGATCACATTATACTGTGATATGTAACGACCCATACTCTACTACATTTCTACAATTGGCTCCGACAAGTGCCAACAGATGATGGCCCCAGGGAAATCTAATCAGAACCACAAACTGCTTCCCCTTGCAGCACTGCGTGTTCTGGGCTCGTGGCCTTGTCTCTTGCCAACTAGAGGTGATAGCTGCACTTCTGAAAACTTCTGCTCAAAAAAAAAAAAAAAAAAAAAACTGCACTTGAACTGCCCCACTCAAATATAAATCCACCACCTTCGCACCAACATTTCATCAGTCCATCAGCAACCTAAGCCATCTAGCAGCCCAACACCCTCCGATACAATGTATCAACAACTCTGGCTAGTCTCAATCGCCCTAAAATTTAGATCTTCAAAGGGACATACCTTCAAAAACAATACAATGGCTGGCATGGACATCAACAACATTGACTGGCATAGTCTCAATCGGTAGAACCAAAACTAAAATTTCAAGATCTTCAAAAGGGACATACTAAATTCTTCAAAAACAATTGATCACAGGCTCAACTGGCTCCCGGACATGTTGGACCCAGTGTTCATGTGGTCCTCTTGAGGTTGCATGCTTGACTGCAGTCAGGCCAGTATGGAAGCACATTGTGATACCCTTGCAGGGCCAAACACTGAAGTATTGTTTCCAGCAAATGCGAAACAGATCACGCTTGCCTAGTTTAATCTGGTAGGTCCATGTAACAAACAAGGAGCGACGAAACAGATCACGCTGCTTTTTTTTCCCACAGTTGTCTAGCAACTTGCTTGGACCGCTGAACACCTAGCTTCCAGTCCGGTTGTTCAGAGATACAAGATCGTATATGATGTCTCAATCTGACCCAATCCATTACCATATTTGATATCTCAGTGAAGGGATCACATAGAATTTGCCCTGCCACGTTGGTCCCAATTTTCATGTGGTCATCACGAGGCGTGCTTCTTGGACTCGACTGGCCACTATGGCAGCGCATTGTGATATCCAACTACTGAACTATCCAAGCACACTCGACAATGCTGCACTAGTGGCTCCAGCAAGTGCCAACACAGATGGCCCAGAGAAATCCCATCAAAATCACACTTGCTTTCTCTTGTAAGTTGCAACGGTGCATGTTCAGAGCTCGTGGCCTTGTCCCTTGCCAGCTGGAGTGGATAGCTGCACTTGAACGGCACGCAGCATGCCCCTCTTTCCCCTCATCACCTATAAATCCATCAGCTCAGCTCCAAAACTTGATCAGTCCAACAGCAATCGCAGCACTACACCAACTCACCAAGTAGCTGAACACATACACCACCTGTTTGAGACAATACAAACTGAAGTTCTCTGAACTTGTAGTTCCAGCCAGGAAAACAGGAGACGGAAACATGGTCAGTGCCAAGAGACTTGTCCAAATGGCGAAGAAGTGGCAGAGGATGGCTGCCATGGCAAGGGAGGCGGATCGCACTAACGCCGACGAAAGGATCCACCGAGGGATCATCGTGCTGCACTTCGCCGGTGGCCGGAAAGGGCTACTGCGTGGTGTACTCGGCAGACGGCAGGCGGTTCGAAGTCCCACTGGCATACCTCAGCACCACCATCTTCGGCGTGCTCCTGAGCATGTCGCAAGAGGAGTTCGGGTTCGCCGGTGACGATGGCCGGATCATGGTGCCCTGTGATGCCGCCATCATGGAGTACGTGATGTGTTTGCTTAGAAGAGATGCATCGGAAGAGGTGGTGAGGGCGTTCCTAAGCTCCATGGTGAAGCCTTGCCACCGTGGAAATGGCTTGGCGCAATCCAAGGGAGTTAGCCAGCAAGCTGTGTTCTAGCTTCTCAGGATTAGCAGTTTAGCACTCAGATTGTTTTATCATTCTTCAATGATACATGTAAAAAGTTACATTATGAGAGACCGGAAATGAAACAAGTATAGAGAAAATTTGTTGGTTTTTTCAACAGTTCCAATATCTTGCTCCTAAAAAGCTGGCTGAAGACAGTTTTGCATTCAAAATCTCGAAGGGCTTCTTGATCTAGGACGCAGGCCCCCGTTGGCCAGCCGAGACGAGGCAAAGCCTCTTTGTTTGACTGCTTGTTTTCGGGTCTTTTACCCATTTTTTATTAAGATGAATGACCAAAATAAAGGCCGGAACAAAGTTGTCTCAAACTTACACACTCGGCACTAGCGTACGGGACCGGATAGAGATGTCGACAACAAACTAGAGCAAGAGCCTAGCTGCTACAACTACAACATCTTCTAAGGACTATACGACACTAAAATTGTGGTCGTGGTACAACATGCAAAGCGCTAGATGTTTTCCCTATTCGACATCCATTGCCGGACCACAACAACGAAATTTCCCCCGAAAGAAAAACTCCATGGCTTCCTATCTTATAAGGAGCGTCGTCGTGGCGACAACCTGCTGAAACTCCTGAAAGGACACCTCATTTGGCTTCTCAGTCTTGACCTCAAACCTGAGCTTTTTCATGAGCACCTTTCTTGCTTGGGCTTTCGGCTTCTGCTCTTTGAACTTTGCTCTTAGCGGCAAGGCGAGCGTTGTGCTTGGGGATGAAATCGTCATCATTAATAGCCCTGGCCCTGGGGTTGACGCGCAGCCCAGGTGGGGACGCAATAAGCGGTTGCTCGAGTTGATGCTTGAAGGCGTCGATGAAGGACTCCAAAGCCGATGCCGACCCATCCGTATGTGGTGACCCACAACTATGCACGGGCGAATCGTGCACAGTGGGGGCAACAAGCACGGGAGGCTGTGGCTCCGATGCCTCAGTAGGCTGGAGGACAAGGAGCAGAGCGACGACCTCCGCCACCATCGGATCCTCCTCCACCTCACGGACGAAGGACGGAGGCTGATCCGTCATGCACTGAGTAGCCGTCACTGTAGAAGTGGTGTTGAACAAAGCTCAAGCGTCCTGCGAACTCCTCCAGCATTAGGTCTATCCACGTGGGCGGCACCATGCTCGCGCACAGCTCAACCCCAGCGGGTCAGGCTCAGGAAGCAGCCCACCAACAGTAATGTCCCTTTGCTAAAACTAAATCGGAGTCTTTGTTTAAACAGGAACACAATTATAAGTGGTGTCGATGAACCAAAGGGCGTGGTCAGCCTCGACGTACTAGAACTACCAAGATTATCATCTTGTTGGTTGTTGCCTAGTTGTAATCTTGTAGGTCCAAGTAACAAGGAGCGACGAAATGGAGCTCACATGAGATGCCAGTGGTCCAACAGACCGCCGATTGAAGATATGAAGTTGTCTAGCAAGTTGCTTGGACCGCTCAACACCTAGCTTCCAGTCCGGTTGTTCAGATACAAGATGTTATGGGACGGATGGGGGTGGACAACTGTCGGTCACGCTAGTATGTCTCAAAATCACACTCGCTTTCCCTTGCAATGCAAACACTGCATGTTGAGAGCTCGTGGCCTTGTCCCTTGCATTGGCGCCGGAGTGGATGATAGCTGCACTTAAACGGCATGCAGCATGCTTCTCTTTCCCCTCCTCTCGCCTATAAATCCATCAGCTCAGCACCCAAACTTGATCAGTCCATCAGCAAACGAAGCAACTCACCAAGTAGCTGAACACCACCTGTTAGAAACAAGCTTTAGTTCTCTGAACTTCTAGCCAGGAAAGCAGGAGACGAAAGTTAAACATGGTCAGCGCCAAGAGACTTGCTCAAATGGCAAAGAAGTGGCAGAGAATGGCGGCCATGGCCAGGAGGCGGATCGCAACGCCGCCGGCGAAAGGGACCACCGAGGGATCATCGTGCAGCACCTCGCCGGTGGCCGGCAAGGGCCACTGCGTGGTGTACTCGGCAGACGGCAGGCGGTTCGAGGTCCCGCTGGCTTACCTCGGCACCGCCATCTTCGGCGTGCTCCTTAGCATGTCACAGGAAGAGTTCGGGTTCGCCGGCGATGACGGCAGGATCATGGTGCCCTGTGATGCCGCCGTTATGGAGTACGTGATGTGTTTGCTGAGGAGAGATGCATCGGAAGAGGTGGTGAGGGCGTTCCTTAGCTCCATGGTGAGGCCTTGCCACAGTGGAAATGGCTTGGCGCAATCCATGGGAATTAGCCAGCAAGTTGCTGTTTCTAGCTTCTGAGGATTAGCGCTTAGGTTGTTTTATCATTCTTCAATGATACATGTAAATAGACCGAAAATGAATTTATTAGGGAGTATATTTGTTGGCTTTCTCCAACCGTTTCAATAACTCGCTCAAAGTTTGAAGACAAATTTGCATTGGGAATCACCAATTGTTTCTAAATCATCAAGACACTTACACTTTATTTCTCTTTTGTACTTTTGAAGAGTTTTTTTATAATGATTGTTGAAAAATGGATGGCTCACGACACCCGATCCGACGGCTAAAAAGACAGAGGAACCAATTTTAGACGCTCAAACATGCAGTATCGTTATATTAAGAAGAAGAAATACCATATTTTTATTCTTCCTCCGCCTCCAGTTCAATTAGACGCTCTGCAATCAATCAATGAAGATACCAACACAGCAAGTTACAGAAGTGATTTTGTTCTTCGTAACAAATGAATATATCGCTTTCTTCAGCAAAATCTTACAGTATGAGATCCAAAAATCAACTTCTTATGGAACAGGACACCTGGCATGACCCATTGTCTTTGTGCCTTAACCGTTCAGTCCCTAGTATAAATCATAAACTGACAAGGGAGTTAGGCTTTCTTCTTTAATGAAATGATACAAGAGAAAAACAAGGGAGTTATGCTTTAGAGAAAGGACAGTTTATACTGTATAAAACCAAAGTTGAAGCTGCAGAACCGTAGAACTAATGCAGTGAAAATAGTGATATCCAGTAAATCCAAGTAAACATTTTCTCGAATACTAAATCCAAGTAAACATTTAAACAAAGAATACAATCTTGCATGAAAAAGGACATGTAAAAGGACATGTCCAGCAAAAACTAACCACAATATGTATGCATGGCTGTAGTCCATTAAAAAATACACATATATATACCATAGAATCGTTGTCACATGCTGTGACAGAAATAAAAAGTAGACCATCTGCAGAAACTGAGATATGGAGCTGTCGACCAAGCTGCATGATTTGCAGCAACGAAAGCACTGTTCACCAACACCTTAGCATGCAACTCCAAGAACAGAGCACACACCGAAAAGCAGTGAAGTGAACCCTGCATAAACCTGGCTGACTTTCCAGTTAACCGCAATCAAATTGGTGTTAGCAAAGATATGAGCAGCTCCATAAAAGCCGAATCATTTAGAAAAGATCACTTCTGAGCGAACCAAACCAGCTCATCTCAGAACCACTTCAGACATGACACTGGAACAGATATGAGCAGCTCCATAAAAGCTGAACTCAGGATGCTTGCACTATGTCTCAGCCCAATTCAGCAGCTGGTACTGTAGTACATATCTGATTGCCCAACCACTAGTCCACTATCTGTGCCTTCAAAGTGGACTAAGCGATGGCCCAGCAAAATCAGATCCGAATATCAAGTGTCTACATTTGCATTGCAGCTAGCAATGCACGTACCCAGCTCATGGCCATGCCCCCTGACAATCAGTCTGGGAAGAGCACAGCTGCACTCAAGACACGGACCATTTGTTCGCCTATATATACAGGAGCTAGCAACCAAGACACCATCACTACAATCAGTCACAAACTAAGCATTTCCAAGCACCAGACCTGAGAATCAAGGACCAAGCAGCAACCATGATCAATCCCAAGAAGCTTGCTCAGTAGGCAAGGAAGTGGCATAGGGAAAAAATAGCCACCAAAGACGGCGACAGATGCTGCACGATTTCGCCAAAGACAAGGGCCACTGCACCGTGTACACGGTAGATGGGAGCAGGTTAAAGGTCCCATTAGTGTACCTCAGCTCAATGGTCTTCAATGAGCTGTTGAGGATGGCTGAGGAGTAGTTTGGCTTCAAAGAACGCATAAAAAAATTGAACGCAAGTTTGGCTTCACAGGTAATGGCAGGATCACTCTGCCTTGTGATGCAGCTGTGGTGGAGTATATGATATGCTTGCTCCGGAGAAATGCATGAGAGGAAGTTCAGAAGGCATTTCTGAGCTCTGTGGTGATGCCTTGCCAACAATCAAGCTATCCTTTGCCACTCCTTAGTCCTTGCCATTTGCACAAGTCTCTAGGCACTGATCATGGTTGCGGCCTCTGCTTTCCTGATTGAAATCCAGAGAGGTTTTGTATCAGGTGGTGTTCAGATAGGCTGATGGACTGATGAAGAGTTTCTGCTAAGCTGATGCATTTATACGTGAGACTCGTGAGAGTGAACAGAGAAGAAAGAGCTGAGAAATTCCTTCAAGCCCACGGCTTAGAACATGCAGTGCTGCAAGCAGAAAACAGTGTGTGGCATTGATTATATTGCTCTGGGGCCATCTGTTTGGCACTCTTGTTGGATCCAACAGTAGCAAGGTCTGAGTGGCTAGGATATCACAATATGCTGCCATACTGCTATGCCCCATGGGCCACGAAGAGCACATGCAGATTGGGTCCAAACTGGCAATACCAATTCTTATATGTTCTATCCCAAGGTATCTGAAAGTTGCTCGACAGCTTTATCAGCCCTTCAAGGCTTCAACTTGAGGTCTGCAGCTGGATCAGTAGCATGTCATGTGAGCTCTATTTCGCTGCATGCCATTGCCATCTGATTGAGAAACGCAGTCGGTGCTTCCCTGCCCTCATTTTGTTGTGGCTGTGGGCATCCCATGTTTTCAGTCTGAATGGAAACAAGAAATCCTCATTAATCTTCTCTGAAAAAAAGCTGATCTGCCAATGTATCTGATGGCACAACAAACATGGGGTCATCGTGTCGCTTCCCCAGAACACCGCTCAGCATGGCTCCAATCCAATCCAAGCACCGAAAACGCACTACAACTGGCACGAGCGAGCATGTGCTAGACACTCGGCCCCATCAGAATCTCATCCAAATCGTGCTCGCAGACGCCGCGTCTTGCAACATCGCACTCACCGTGCTCATGGCCTTGTCCCTTGCCCAACCATTTCACTGAAGCAGTCCTTTGGGCTATATATTCAGGGTCAGGTGCGCCTCTGAACATCATCACTTGCAGCTTCACAAGCAAACTGAAACACAGCCAAGTAGCAATCCGAAGTAACAGCTCTCCAGCTTTCATCCAGAAACAAGAAGGAAACAAGTCAACCAATCATGATCAGCGCCAAGAGGATTGCTCATCTGGCCAAGAAGTGGCAGAGGATGGCTGCACAAGGGAGGAAGCGCCTCACCTGGGCGGCGGCAGCAAAGGAAGACAACGAGTGCTGCAGCTCCGTGGCGAGCAAGGGCCACTGCACGCTGTACACGGCGGACGGAGTGCGGTTCGAGGTGCCGCTCGCGTGCCTTAGCACTGCGGTCTTCGGGGAGCTCCTGCAAATGTCACAGGAAGAGTTCGGCTTCACGGGCGGCGATGGCAGGATCACGCTCACCTGCGACGCGGCGGTCATGGAGTATGCCATGTGTTTGCTCAGGAGAGGTGCCTCTGCCGAGCTAGAGCAGGCATTCCTTAGCACCATGGTGATGCCGTGCCACTATGCCAGCTGTGTGGCGCCGTGTGTAGAAGCCAGCCAGCAGATTGCTGTCTAGTTGATATTCAGTGTAGTGTAGGTTGTAGAGCAAACATAACTAGATAACTGTTATTCAGTGCCTTCTGATCCAGCAACTGATCAAGTAAGGTGTAATAAGTACAAGAAAAATAGAGAGACTTGATTCTTGTTCGAATCTATTTTTCGCTCAGCAGCAGAGATAATTGGTTTATGAAAATTGTGAGGACTTACATTAAGCGGCAACCGAAGTTTCTTCTGCAAAGCTCTGACTTCAAATCTGAGAGTTTGTTCGTCCAAAAATGATCTGAGAGGTTCCTGCATGTGGCGCAAGTGCAAAATGCAAAAGCCATGCACAAGCACAACTGCCATTCCGGACACCAGCTCAACTGAAATTTGAAATTGTGCCTCCAGTCCAGCCAGCCCTCTTTACCCCAACGAAATCTGAAAGCGAACAGCAGAGTTGAGAAGTGGAGAAAGACCAAAGATGGAACTTAAACAATGGCTATCAGGATTCAGGAGCTGTAAAATGGCATGTGCTCGGCATCTCATTACTCGTAACTTTCTTTGTTCCCATAACATATCTCCAGGCCTATATTTTTTATCTTCAGTGCATATATTTCACCACAAATATCATCAAAAATAGATTCTCAAAACACATCAAAACTTATGATATTTTGCAAGAATTGACAGATACAAATCTACATATAAGCCAGTAGAAAATAGCGTTGTACATCACCATGGAGCTTTAGCTCATGTATGCCAGTGCAAAAGCTAATTTGATGTTTTCACCGTGACATAAACAATCACCCGTTTCATTATACGACCTGTGTATTGTATTTGTAGTCAAAGGAAATAAAGGTGACCATCACTTCATCTTAAAAAATTTATATACATCATCAGAGCTATTAAGTCATACACAAACAGCAAGCCGTTGGTTCCATGGTGCCACGCCGACAGACAGCATGACATGGCCTCGCCATGGAGCTCAAGAAGGCTCTCACAACCTCTTCAGAGGCATCTCTTCTAACCAAACACATCACGTACTCCATCACAGCGGCATCACAGGGCAGCGTGATCTTGCCGTCGTCGCTCTCGAACCCAAACTCTTCTTGCGACAGCATTAGGAGCTCGCCGAAGATCACCGTGCCAAGGTACACCAGCGGGACCTCGAACCGCAGCCCATCAGCTGAGTACACAACGCAGTGTCCTTTGCCAGCCACGGACGTCGATGTGCTACACGATCCTTCGTTTTCTTTCACCGGGATCGGCATGACCCTCTTCGTCGAAAGGGCAGCTATCCTTTGCCACTTTCTTGCCATTTGCACAAGTCTCTTGGCACTGATCATGGTTGCCGGCTCTCCTTTCTTGACTGAAGTTCAAGAGCTTTTGTATCAGGTGGTGTTCAGCTAGGCTGATGGACTGATGAAGAGTTGCTGCTAAGCTCATTCATTTATAGGTGAGAACGAACGGAGAAGAAAGAGCAGAGCAATTCCTTAGACAAGCCCACGACTTAGAACATGCAGTGCTGCAAGGAGAAAACAGTGTGTGGAACTGATTAGATTGCTCTGGGGCCATTCTGTAGGCACTCTAGTTGGATCCACCAGTAGCAATGTCTGAGTGGCTAGGACATCACAATGTGCTGCCATACTGCTATGCCCCAGGGCCACGAAGAGCACATGCAGATTGGGTCCAAACGGGCAGTACTAATTCTTATATGTTCTATCCCAAGATATCTGAAAGTGGCTCGACAGCTTTATTGGCCCTTCAAGGCTTCAACTTGAGGTCTGCAGCTGGATCAGTAGCACGACATGTGAGCTCTATTTCCTGCATGCCATTGCCATCTGATTGATCTGCCAATGTATCTGATGACACAACAAACATGGGGTCATCGTGCCGCTTCCCCAAAACACCGCACAGCATGGCTCCAATCCAATCCAAGCACCGAAAACGCACTATGACCGGCACCAGCATGTGCTAGACACTTGGCCCCATCAGAATCTCATCCAAATCATGCTCGCGGACGCGTCTTGCAATATCGCACCCACCGTGCTCATGGCCTTGTCCCTTGCCCAACCATTACGCTGCAGCAGTCCAGTGAGCTATATATTCATGATCAGGTGGCCTCTGAACATCATCACTTGCAGCTTCACAAGCAAACTAAAACACAGCCAAGTAGCAATCCGAAGTCACAGCTCTCCAGCTTTCAGCCAGAAACATTTAGGAAACAAGTCAACAACCAACCATGATCAGCGCCAAGAGGATTGCTCATCTGGCCAGGAAGTGGCAGAGGATGGCTGCACAAGGAAGGAAGCGCCTCACCTGGGCGGCGGCAGCAAAGGAAGCCGATGAGTGCTGCAGCTCCATGGCAAGCAAGGGCCACTGCACGCTGTACATGGCCGACGGAGCGCGGTTCGAGGTGCCGCTCGCGTGCCTTAGCACTGCGGTCTTCGGGAGCTCTTGCAAATGTCACAGGAAGAGTTTGGCTTCACGGGCAGCGATGGCAGGATCACGCTCCCCCTGACGCCGGCGATCATGGAGTATGCCATGTGTTTGCTCAGGAGAGGCGCCTCTGCCGAGATAGAGCAGGCATTCCTTAGCACCATGGCCATGTCGTGCCACTATGCCAGCCGTGTGTGGCGCCATGTGTAGAAGCCAGCCAGCAGATTGCTGTTTAGTTGATGTTCAGTGTAGTGTAGGTATTAGAGCTAACATAGCTTGAATACTAGATAAGTGTTATTCAGGGCCTTCTGATCCAGCAACTGATCAAATAAGGTGTTTAAGTACAAGAAAATTGAGAGACCTGATTCTTGTTCGAACCTATGTTTCGCTGCAGCAACAGAGATAATTGGGTATATGAAATTGTGAGGACTTACATTAATTGGCAACAGAATTTCTTCTGCAGAACCCTGACTTCAAATCTGAGAGGTTGTTCGTTTAAAATAAAAATTTGAGAGGTTGCTTCATGTGGCACAAGTGCAGAACGCAAAAGCCATGCGCAACTGCCATGCGGTACACCAGCTCAAACAAATCTTCAAACTGTGCCTCCAGTCCGGCCTCTTTACTGAATGCCAGCGAAATCTGAAGTGAACAGCAAAGTTGAGATGTGGAGAATTACCAAAACTCTATGGCAATCAAGATTCAGGAGCTGCAGGTTCGAAATAATCATGTGTGTATATGTGCATGTAGTGTATATGTTAACAGTTGTTACTAGTTAAATTTGAGCACCAAATAATAGTATTAATAGCCAATAAAGAGTAGCTAATGTCAGCATTTAATAGGAGATATGCCCAACCTCAATTGTAGCTCATGGCTGCCTATGTATGTAGAAGAGAACCAGAAAATATTAAGACATTCTAGCCACCAAATCCACCATGAGCTGTTGTCAGTTATTTGACTAACCTATCGCTGCAAAATGGCATGTGTTCTGCGTGTTCTGTACTTGTAACTTCCTTCATTTCCATTTCCATATCTCTTGGGCTGTGTTTTTTTTCCTCAGGAGTTTACTGATAATCATTGTCAGATAGCCTGTATAAAACAGCAGCAACCAAGGAAACTTGAATAGGTCCATGGATCTGCTTTCTAGAAAAAATTTGTACGGAGACCCAGCAAGCCTTACCACAGAAATTTGCATGGTAATAGAAGTAGAGGCAAAATGAGCAAATACTTCATACTTCAAGCAAGTATATCCTGGGAATAGCTCTAACACACGACAGAGGCCGCATAGGCTACATGCATTTCAGAATATGGTCAGATTGGGCTATCTAAAACTTGAGCTTACCAACCAGTTAGACCACCCACCAAACTTGAGCACAGGGTTGAAAGACGACATTACTCACTAAGATCAAATTGTAAGTTCTCATGTTTGAGCATCTGGCATCAGAAATATGGATGGAATCACTTATAATTCTTCAGATATCAAGAATAAACCCAACCTTTGTTGGCATCATAAATTTTCTAGGGACAATTTAAGTGTCACAACGCTACTAGTTTCTACATGCATGGAACTTGACATTTTTTTTATAAGCATCACAATGGAAACAGTGCAACACTTGCCAGAGTTGAGAGGAAAATGTGAAGAATATTGTAGTGCTATTGATTGATTACCTGAACATGTGACAGATGCAGAAATGCTACCATACATACGCTGATATGTACCATGGAAGATGCAACACTCTTTCCTTCAGGAAATACTCGTGGAAACAAATACCCCAGTTAGGAATGCAGAATTAGCTGAAACTCATGGCAAATCCTAGTTTTGTTGATCAAGAAAAAATCTGTAAAAAACACAAAAGGCCAAGAGAAAATGCCAAACTGATATAGCAATATGCCAATATGTAATATAATCACAATAAGAACTAACCATCACCTGTACTGTAATTCACTGGTTCTGAAAATTTGATGGCAATATCTTGATGCTGCCATGCTGGTATCATATCTACCCACAAGATAATGTTTCACAAATCTAACCAAAAAAAAGATCTCATCCAACATCTTGGTGTTACTGAAAGGAGGAATTTTAGTATCTGTACTTCAAAAAATTTGTCAGCCCAACTGCTGATCATGTGTACAAGTGTGTGTACGAAGTGCTTAATCACATGGCCATGCTAGATCACACCACTCTTTTTCAAATAAAATAACAACGAAATCACACCACTAAGGTGGATTGAGAAGAAAGAGCGGCAAAAGCTACTAGTCTACTACTATCTGTTGCCTGCTGGGTCTATAAACTGTAAGCTGATCCGTCTAGAAGAAAACGAATTAATCATCCCAAATTCCAACTCCAAGCACATCAAGCAGATACTAAGATAGATACCAGATTGTTGATTTGAAGCGGTCAAAAGGTAGCAAGTCAGATTTGAATAGTTGTTAACATCACAAAGTGCTCTAGTATGGATGCGTCAAAGATTCCCAAACTAAACAGAATCACCTGCAGGACTGGATAACCCACCATGTTAGTATATCTCACACACCATCTAGAGTTTTCACATTTCACCGAATGGTCCGAACTCGAGCACGGACATCGTCTCCTCTGTGGGCGGAGAGGGGACGTGAAGGCCGTGCTCTTGGAGATGCGAGCGGATGAATAACCCGCAACGCCGACGATGAGGGTGAAGAGCACTAACGAGAGAGGGCGCACCTGAACCGCCTGCGCTTAGCCTCGTACACGGCGAGTCCTTGCGGCTATCCACCACGACCTGCGGGCTCCGCCAGCGCCTGCACCTCTACTCCGAACGGCTGCTCCTACGGCCGCCGCCGCTGCCGTTCGCCCTTTTGGTACGGTTCGAAGCAGAAGCAGGGTTTTGGAAATAAGCGACTCGCTCCCAGATTTATCCTTGGTATCATCTACTCGTTCCATCGAAGAAAACAAAACTTGCGATCCAGCTCATTTGTTTGAGAATACTGAATGGCGATATCAATATTCAACTGATGCTGCTATGCAGAACTGGGTTGGGAAGGTGGGCTCGCCTGAAACGAAAGCTAGGGCCGGTAGGTTAGTCAGTGTAGTGGACTCGAGGCCATGGACTCATGGAGCGGCTGTGAAATGTAACGGATGGAGATCAGGAAACATATATGAGTTTGCTTCTTCTTTCAGCCCATGAGCTCTCTGAAATGGGTCAAAATCGTATGGTCTTTGCACTGCAAGCAAGATACAGAGATGCAAACAAGACTTATGAGGCTACATAACATGAGGTGTTTCTTCAGATGCATCAAGACTGCTAGACCTGAGCAGATCGCAGAAACAGTTCAAACTATCATTTCAACCAATCTTTATATACCCGAACAATTCAAATACAGCAATAGTTCGAATCGACAAATCCTTAGGCTCAGCCAAAATCAAACAGTAGACACTATACCCCACTATAATATATGATATATTATTATACAGAAGCAGCATAACATGGTGAGGCTGCTCTTTTGTTGCGCTAAGGAAGCTTGCCGGACTTGAGCGCCTCAAAGCGTGCAGTGAGAGTTTCATAATCAAGAGGCATGTTTGGATGAACACGGGAATGAAGGTTTGCCTTTGGCAATTCAGGGAATTCGTGATCAGGCATGTTTGGATGAACACGGGAATGAAGGTTTGCCTTTGGCAATTCAGGGAATTCGTGATCAGGCTCTTCATCTTCTGAGTGGCGGTTTTCTGAAAAAGGCTCTCTCGTAGGAGGTAATGGTCTTTCCAGAGACTGAATCTCCACATCATTTTCATCCTCCGATTCTGAACAAAATCCCTCAGAATCATCAAACTTTATCTCTGAGTGCACCTTCCGAGCAGCACGGCAGTTTCTTCTCCGTGTCTTCCTGGAGTCCAAATCTGCAGGGTAGCTATCTTTGTCATCTTCTACATGATTCTTTCCACTGAAGCTTCCTGTGGTAGATGCTCTCCTCCCTCCATGGGGTTTTACTTCATCAAAACCTGCAGGGTACCTGTCTTTGTCATCTTCTACATGATTCTTTCCACTGAAGCTTCCTGTGGTAGATGCTCTCCTCCCTCCATGGGGTTTTACTTCATCAAAGGCATCTGCGTCTTCTTTCCTGGAGGATCTGCTCGAGTTGCTCATCGACTGTCTCTTGCGGGGATGAGTGAATTCATGACTTGAAACCTTGCAATCTTCGTCTTCATCAAATGTATAGTTGTTATTATTGGCAAAATCAGCTGCAGCCTTCGCAGCAGATGCTGCTCTCTCAGCAGACTCTGCAGCTGCTCGAGCAGCTGAAGCTGCATCTTTGAATTGCATAGTGCCCCTGTCATCATAGTCATCATCCGAATACCCAGAGCTGCAGAAAGAATAAGAAGACATGTATCAGGAACCTATGCCACTGCAAATTTACATCATTTATATGGTTATATGATTAGAAGAACCAGAACCTGAAGTTAACTGGATTTGGTTGCAGGACATGTGGTGTCAGAATAGTCTTAACAGGCATATTGGAAGCTTCAGCAAATGTACTTGGCCCTTTCTACAAAGAAGAAATCAAACATACTAACTCAAGATATAAGGCAAGTAATGAGTATGCACACAAAAGAGGTTCAGAAGCACATACAATCAACTCTTCAGTAGGTTTCAGAAGCTCCTGCTCACTCTCAGTGGTATCCCAATCAATCTGATGCTCTTTTGCTATATCCTTTAGAACTTTTAGCTTAATTTGCCCAGAAGGCTTCTTAACCGACAGCTTCTCAATCAGCTTCAACAGGGGATCAAGTTCAGAGTGAAGAAGAATGGACATTAGTAATATATACAATTCAGTAATTGGTTGAATTTGTGTTGAAGAATCATCCATGCTTACAAGGTTGTTAACAGCAGCATCTGGGCGCAAGTCAACTGCAGCAGAAACAAAATCTTTGCCATACTTCTTTTCAAAAATGTCACGGATGCGACCAAGTTCAGGGAGCTCGGAGCACCTTGGAGCTGCAAATATCAAACTGCAGATACCTTCTTTCAAGTCTGCTGGACATTCCCTGAATAAAAAGGATGGCACAAGATTAGGACCTTCTTTCCCTATTTATAAGAACAAATAGTTTTAGGAAGCTAAGTGATGGCAGTGGAAGAAAAAAAAAAAAGACAAACTTCTGCTTTGCTATGATGGGAAGGCGTGTAACAATCAGCTCACAGAAGAGCTCAATGATCTCGTTGGCTGCCATAAAGTTCTGTTCCCTAATTACATGTTCAACCTGCAGAATTGCCAAACCCATATGTTAAAGAAAATTTCAGAATTGTACATTTCTGCTATACTCCAGAAGAAGATATGGTGCACAAGATATCTTAAGAAGAGGTCATCATGCATTTTCAAGGTTTAAAGAATTAATTTGCCTTACAACTTACATAATGGTTAAACATCACAGGTGTGGCCAATGCTGACATGACAAGGAAGTCAAAGAAGGATTTGTCCTACATATGGCCCTTTTATGAAAATTACTAAAAACGTAACTAATGAGTTTCCATACACCAATCCTATTAACTCCATTAATTAAAGAAAGAAGAAACGTCTTGTTTAAGGCAGTTAAATCTCTTACAATGAAAGCTTCCATTTCTGATTGTTAATCAAGGCAGTTAATCTCTTACAATCAAAGTTATCCAATTCTGACTGTGTACCCATAACTGATGAAAAGGAAAAAATCAACTGCTAACTTATTATACAGAAAATTATTGTCCTTGTACAATAATAAAATCCCCCCATTTCTTGTTACCCCTGGCTCGCCGCTACTCCGAAAATCCTCCGCCACACCGGCGACCAATAACGCACAGCTCCCCAATCAGTGACCTCCGCCGCTTAGCCGGGGAACGGCAGCACCAACCCCAGTTTGTTGTCCGACGAACGAAATGTCTAATGCACAGAAGGCAAACAGAAGAAGGAGAAGCTGATGATGCCACTCAAGTGCTTACCCTGATGCGTGCGGTGTCCTCCTGTTTGTCGCGGAGGAGCGCGGCGATGTCGCGGCGCATCTGGCGCACCTGCGCCTCCCTCCGGTTCCGCAGCAGCTTCATCCGCGCCGTCGCCATCCGCGCCTCCGTCTTGCTGCCAGAGCAACACAGATCCGATTCATTCCCAAGGAACCCCGTCGCAACACAGATCCGATTCATTCCCAACTCCCAAGTAAAAGAAAAAACAGAACGGCGGAGGACGGCGTACCACTTGGCGGCGCTGAAGGAGCGGCGGGACAGCACGGCGGCGACCGCGGCGCTGGCCAGCCGCCGCAGCGCGCGGACCGGGGACTTGGAGTCGCCCGTGGCCATCATCATCGCCGCTATCGCCCTTCGGCGCCGAGGTCAGGTGGGTGGGGTGCAGTGCAGGCGGTGCCGGTGGCGTGGGTGCGCGAGGCCTTGGGGCTCGGGAGACTGACAAGGGTTTTGTTGCGTCTCGTGCCGCGCTGCCCGTTCCGCGCTGCTCCAGCCCAACGGTCACCTTTGACTTGCACAGCTGAGAATGAGAGATGCTCCTCGACGAGGCGGAGCCTTGGCGGGCCCGAGGTGGCAGAGAGAGACTGGGTGCTGCTGCTGCTAAGCCCCGCGTGGCCGCTCGATGTGCGCCCCACATGTCGGCAAGTGGGTGGGACTGGTGGTGGGGCTCGGAGAGTTTCCCGTTGGGGCGTGGCAAGGAAGGATCAAGCACGCGGAACTTGGCCCACGTGCCGTATAGGACAGAAAAAAAAGTCGGCCGAACAGGATGGGCCTGATAAGGTCTGACGAAAGGCCCGATTTCGTCGGCTTCGGCCCCTCCAGTTTCCTCAAAAAAAAAGGCCGATTTCGTCGTGAGCCTTTACGTCAAGCTGGGCCTGATAAGTTGTCCATTTTTCCTTCCGATTTCGTCGTGAGCCTTTACGTTGATAAAATCGGCAACATTTTTAATAGACAAAAGGATTACAGATTCATACCTTCAACGTACACGTACTTTTGAAATACAAAATCTATCTAACGGTCTATCGCGTTCTGGTTGTATAGTGTGATGCCTCTACGAGAGGCGGGCCTAATAGTCTTTCTCTCCAACAGAACAGAATGGGCACGTACAACGCATTTGATAGACACCGTGCATGCAGGCACAGTAATAACACTGTAACAGTGTGGTACAGATTCAGCTAATCTAACCAGACAACGGTGTTGGGTTGCCAGAGCTCTGGTACGGACGGCTGCAGGACCAAAACCTTTTTGCACCCGTGGTCAAGTCAAGTCTGGCTACATGCACGATCGGGCAGTGAGCCAAAGCCCTCTGTGTCCCGCCCGTAAACAGAAAGGCACAGCACCCCGGCGCGGCACAATCACCGATTCCATTCGCATCACACGACCCCACACCTCGCCTCACCGAACCTACTAGCTTTTGCTGTTGCTGTTCCTCAGCCGCTGGAGCAGCTCGAGCAACAGCAACAGCGGCGGCCGCGAACGGCAGCGGCAGCAACCGGCAACAGCGGTTTTTCTTCAACGGGCGAGTCGATTATTCACAGAACGGCTAGCGTCCAAGCAGCTGCTACCGGCCGACACGGTTTGTTTGGCTTCCAGGTTTTTTTTCTCGTTAATTTCCGCAGCAGTGGACCGGTCGGCCAGCAGCTCCTCTCCTCAGACCTCCACCAACTTCTGGTAGCTGGCCTTGACTCCTTTTAGGTCGGTTTTGCCGGCTTGGAAAGGCGGGAAAGGCGGCTGTGTGAGGAAGAACGTACGGTGGTGTGTGTGGTTCTTCAAAGTTTCGAGAAGTTGTACAGTATGTTTTGTTGGGCTTTTGGGTCTACCTAGAAGACCAGAAAGCGCGCGAAATGGACTGCCTTCCTTCCATTCTGTAGCTCGTTTAGCTAGGTCGATGTGCCTCCCATTTTCTAATCATGTCACAGGTTTACAGGAGCGAGAGTACATGCATGTTAATTTATCCGGCATCTTCCTTTTGGATTCAAGAAGTGAAATATGGATGTGCGGCCAGTGGCCACCAAAAATGAAACACGGGCAAGGTCTTCAGGAACACGACATCCTCAGGCCGGATCTCTCGCCACATGTGCCGCGCGCCATCGCATTGCCAGAGAGGATCTCAAGTTCTGCATCCAACATGGGGTTTTGCAGGGTACGATTGCGCAGCAGTACGTACAGGCAAACAACATGTAACTTTTGCGCGTGGCCTGGCCCCATACCATACATGTGTGCGCGCAGACGTGCAGTACTGCAGTGCAGAAAATAATTCTCGACCGCGCGAGTGCCGTGCGCTTCAGATTCGGCTATCTCGGTGAGGTGACCTGGAAAACTCACGCGGCGCCGTCTTTTTCGCGGGCCGGGCCCGGCTGCTTCGTCCGCCCGCGAGGCGGCACGGCAATCTTCCTCGCCATGCGTGACGGACCGGTCACCGGAGGGCAGTCATCTGTCGACTCAAATGGCATGCATGTCCTCTTTTCACCGCAACTACTGTAGCTGCTGCTTTGCTTGCATGATCCAGATGGTGGTGATCGATGTTCCAATCATGTCATGTGCATCCGGATGCATGAGATGGAATCATGGCAGGCAGGCCACGGCACGGTACTTGTTGATTGGCACGGCGTGATTGCTCGTTCGCTTGTTGGCTTCGATCCCGAGCCGTGCCGTGCAGTGCCCACTCGGCCCGCCCGGCCGGCATATGCATGTGTTCAACTGGCCGGTTTCTTCTCCAGGAGGGCCCGCCCGGCCGCTATCGCTCTAGGAGTACTGGAGTAGCTTTCTAGCTCGGGCAGCGACGCAGCAGCAAGCATCGGCAGGCCGTACGCCGGCGGGAACGTACTGTACTACGGGAGGACGGGCGCTCTGAGTGCTGACGCGGCTAAGCCTGTCTGTCTTGTGACTCTTGACCGGCCGGCATCGACAGGGCATTATCCTCAGCATGTGATGCGACTGCTCCACCCTGCGACAAGCGGAAGGAGATTGCATGACATGCATGAAGTGTCATGAAGACATGGAGTGGTGCATGCAGTCGCCGCTGGCGAGATCGATGCCGCCATGCCGGTCACAGTCAAGCTCTCAGGTAGGGCATGCACCAATGACCATGCATCTTCATGACCCAAAGGCATCAGGCGCCGCGCAGCGGATCGGAGCCGCGGGGCTGTTGTGCCTGCGCGTGCGTCTAGCTCTGGCTTTGGACCGACAACCCTTGCCCGGAATGCATGGCCATGATGAGCACGTGGCCTCCGGGCGCCACCGCTGCGCGCGTGGCTTCGAGGGGGCCGGCGGGTGGCCGTGGGCACGGTCTGCTCTGCTCGTCGTGTCCGCCGGCCCAGGCTGACGTCGCATACGTTGTGGCATCCATATGCACGCGTGCGAGCCCGCCCCACGCTCGCAAAAGCTGCAGGATGCATATTCGCCCGGGCAGTGGTGGAGCTGGAGCAAAGTCGAGGGGGTGCGTATAATTTTTTTGTGGGTGCAAATACATAGAAAATTTGACCATAATCACTGATTTTTAGTTTTTTCGTGGAGTGCGGCCGCACCCACTGGTGACAAGATAGATCCGCCCATGCGCCCGGGGTTTGAGGAAATGAGAAAAAATGCCTTTCCCGTGCTCCCGCCGCGGTCCATTCATTTGATTGACACTGCCTTGTTTAGATGGACCCTAAATTTAAAACATTAGAATTTTAACTTATGTAACACTTTTGTTTTATTTTTTAAATATTTTTAATTATGGATTAATTATGCTCAAAAGATTCGTCTTGTGATTTATAACTAAAATGTGCAATTAGTTATTTTCCTACCTTTACTGTTTGATTCATGTATCCCTAGATTGTTGTGATGGAGTGAGAGTGAAAAAAAACTTGAGAAGGGAACTAAACAAGGCCCTACTATATGTTGTGCCATTTGAATCCACGCAGGATTCTATGTATCGGGTCAATAAACATTTTAGAATTCAGATCCTGGATTTTAGATACAGATTATCGGGTCAATAGAGATTTTGAAGACCTAGGGTCTATTTAGTTGGTGATCAAGAAATGTCATGTCTAACCTTCGGTAAACTGTGGCTACCGTTGAAATATAATAAGATTGGCACAAAAATGAGGGTATGACATATAGGGCACAGAGTGCTAAAATAATCTGGCGCAGTGAACGCTAACCTTTAGCATAACAAAGTTTGATCAGGAACCAAACACTCCTCTGATTTCTTAGTGATGCCCTGCAATATTCTTTAACATGATGTTTGTGTTAATTGCTAGCAAATGATAATGAGATTGGCACAAAAATGCGTTTTTTTTTTTTTTTTTGGCCCATAGAGCACATAGCCATCTACTCCTTCCATCCCAAAAAGAGTGTGGTTTTAGTTTTTTTCATACATCATGTTTGACCATCCGTCTTATTCACAAAAGTTTAATAAATATCTATAATTTTGTTATGACTTATTTATCATTATAGATACTTTAATATTGATTTGTCTATTTTATAATTGACATAAATTTTTGAATAAGAGGAAAAGGTCAAACATGATTTCTAAAAAGTCAAAACAACACTTTTTTGGGACGGAGAGAGCACTATGTACTTCCTCTTAGTTTTAACTAGATTTATAGAAAAATAATATCAAAATCTGTAGCTTGGATAGGTTTACTACTATCAAAGTATATAATTAGTTTAATTAACGTAATCATGTTTAATCGAGAATTTCAAATATCAGTGAATGTATGACCAGCACTGGTGTGTGGAGGTACTCCAGTGTACTCCCTCCATCCCAAAATAAACGTTTTGGGTTTTTCGTCCAGTTTGACTCGATTTGTAGAAAATATGTAGAAGATTTAAATCTACAAATAAATTTGTTAAAAACTAGATCAAAAGATCTTTCCAATGATACTAATTATATAATATAAATATTAATCCTATTTTAAAATATAATTACCTAGATGTTTTCTCCGGGAAAAAACGCCATTTATTTTTGGGACGGAGGAAGTAATTAACTGTACAAAGAGCAGTTTATTCGACCACCAAAGGCCTGGTCGCCTGGGAACTCGGGCTCGACCAGGCCGTTTATTCGATTCCGGTGCCGGCAGCCTGCACTGTCGCAGAGAAGAATTCTTGTCCTATTCGTCGTACACCGCATCCTAAATTGAAGCCGCTCACATGGGCTTCTTGCAACAGAGGCCCATATCGATAGTGTGGGGTCCCGCTTAAAAAAATATTAAATTTCGTCCTTCGGTTAAATCAAGTCTGTATATTGACCTAAAAGCTAAGACCAAAAATCAAAACATTTATCATCCAAAACTTCTAGCGCACCTCTTTCTGATAATTTTTCTTAGTTCTTGAGCTTCAGCTAGCTATAAACTTACTTCTTCCATATTTCAAATTCTAAGTCATTTCAAGAATCTTAAAGAGTAAACATTTCAAGTCTGACTAAAATTATAGAGGAAATTAAAAGATTTGTGACATCAAATCTAGGTATATACTATAAAAATATAATATAATTAACAATCTAATGATACTTTAGTCATTGTATATTTATCAACCTTCTAATCATTTGTAAATTCTTTCACGTACGGTCTGGCATGGTGGCAATTAACCGATCCCAACATGAATGGAGGGCGGAGGTTAGAGTGCCGTACATACGAGGCCCTTTTAGCGGCAGCCAAGAAGGAGATGGAATGCATGGCGCGGCAACACGATGCGAGAGCTGGCGTACCAACCAACCTATTCCCCCTTTGGGTTTGGTCCCTGGCAATGGCATCACCGAGACGACGTACGACGGCTAGCTTGTACATGTGCGTGCGTGTTCCCGCACTGTCCTGTCCACACTGTGCCACTGTGTCCATGAAGCCATGAACTAAACACCTAGCCTGGGCCGGCGACGGCGACCAGGCAGCAAGTAGGACAGTACCACGTCCTCTTCCTGGATCTCTCTCTCACGATTGACGCGAACACGTACGGCCGACCTAGACGCTGCCGGGCTGGGGCTACTGAGAAAGGGCCATTCCCAACCGAACAAGCGCTTGGAGTTGGAGACACACAGATCCCTCCTCAATAATATCACGGTTGAATTGTCACCATGTTTCTTGTCGATCGTCCGAGTCATCATCGATCTCACATCCAAGCAAGCTCTAGAGCAGGTTCGGTTGTTTCCCTCCCTCTTGTCCATTTGTGCTTTTCTGTTGCTTAGCGCTGCATTTTTTTGCATGAGATCATGCTGGCTGATTACATAAGTACAGTACATTACACTAGGAGGAGGACGTGGTACTGGTTTTTGTTTAATAAAAGCGCATGGCGACAACGACAACAGAGAGGCGGCTCCATTTCATTAATTGATGGATCATCAGCAGATCGACGTGGTGGAGAAGCTGCACTTTCGTTCGTTCCTAACTATAGTACGCCAGCAATGTGTTTTGGTGCCTTGTACTTTTACCTTTCCATGCTCATCATGTACACTACAGCCCACTTGGTTTCTAACTCACGACGGCGAGTCTCGATCAATGCCATGTCATCGGCCGGCTCTCTCGACACAAAGCAAAACCTCTCGGGGAAACTTAATCACCCACCGGAGCATGCATTTCTGTCTTGCTGACGATCGATCGAAAGGCCTGTAAAAATGTACACAACAGGTCAAACTTTTCTCCGATCCCATCTCTGTCAATTAAAGAGCAATAATACTGTAGATCGACGAATAATAACCCTGAAAAGTATGGTATTATAAACAAAACAACTAGTCGAGTTTCCTTGTGCAGGTAGATGTAGTAGATCAACCACCGAAAATGCCTTTCGGGAAGAAAACACCCAAAAAGCACTCCCAAATTCTTTTTTGTTCCCTTACTGCCAAACAACACAAACCAAATCGAGAAATCACACTCCTGAGCCAGTCAGGAAAAGTGGAGAGAAAAAACAAAGGAGAGGACTTGGATTGATTTCAGATGGATGCTAGCGGTCCGTCTCAACAACCTGCTCCCATTTATGTAAAATCAAAGACCTAAACACATCCTTTCCACGTTTTCCAGCAACTTCCTTCTCCTTGGATATGGATTGATGGACTAGGTACAGAGGAGCTATAGCCTTTTTTGCATGATGTAATGGCCTTTTCCAATTTAGCAGTTGTAACCAGGGCAGCACCCCGTACTTAAGACGTTGTGATCTTCCTGAAAGGTTTATATTTGTGGATATGCATATATATATAACTACCTGGAATGCCCGGGCAAAACAAAAGCGAGATGTTGGAAAGCTGGGAATGAGAATAGCATAGAGTATATGGCTTTCAGGTTGTCTGGTGCATGCTTTATATTTTTCTTGATGTTCGCATGGAGGTAGTCTCACCAAACCCACCAACGCATCATCATATTTTTTCCTTTTATTAGGAGGATCTAGACAGAGTGTGCTTTTGAGTTTTTGGAAACAACATGACCGTCAATTTTATTCTTTTAAAAATATATGTATAAAAAGTTATGACATTCCTTTGAGAAAGAATGTGAGTCATGCATGGAGTGAATAATGGAGAATACACATAAAAACAACGCATATTATTCCACATTTTCTACGTCTCCGGCCTGAGATTGATGAAGGTGTTGAGGCAACGATTTCATCTTCCGTTGGGTTTTTAGAAGGGAGGCCCTTGGGAGACAGGTAGGCTTGATGTGGTGGTTGCGGTTTGCCGGACAACCGGATAGTAAAAGTTGCCACGGGAACGACGGCAATGAACTTCGTCGATTTCCTTGTATTTAGCGCGGCGATGGAGATCGATGGGGGTGTTCGAGAACGAGTGCGCCCGGGCAAGTTGGAGGAAGATGGCCCAAAGAAGATGTTGGATAGGCGTGTTACACCTAGGACGTTGGATCAAGATCCAATGGTTGAGATCGATCTTTGTATTATAGTATATCCCCGGTGAACACCAGATTGTGGTCATTTAGCATTGACTCATGGAGAAAACAAATTGGGAAATGCAGATTAAAATTTCTGCAGGAATGAGAGAGCCATTAGAGTGAGGATCACCTCAGGCACTTAGTTAGCAGGTGAATCAAAAACTCTCTATTTTTAGCCATTCTATTATCTACACTTTGGCATAGGAAATTAAAAAAATGCACTAAGTGTGGCCGACCGAAAAGATACCTCAGATCGAATTTCGTACTCCCATATATACTATGAGAACGTATCATGTGCACACCGAACTTATATGCAACCATGCATACTTCTAATCTGGGACATAGGATGCTGATCCAAGGGTCAGATAATTTTACACTTAACTCCTGCTCTAATCACACTTTTACAAATCCCTCCTCCCACCTTCCCAAATGGTTATCACCCGTCTTTTGGATCTACATCCCGTGGTCCGGATTAAGTGTGCGTGGTTGCGATATAAGTCCGGTGTGTCTTAGATATGTTCTCATATACTATACAGCACCTGGAACTCATCATGCCCATCATCTCTCTTAGGAAAAGCTGTTCTAGAGATACGGTTGCGATTTGCAGCAGAAACTGAGCAGCAACCATGAGTGCACAGCGGTCATGAGTGAGTAACGAACAGGGGGACATGGTGAGGAGTTCCATACATGATGGTATGTGAATGATCCCCATTCCATATACAAAGAGCAGAAGATACACTATTATCTACTAGAACGTTTGGTTGTGGGGAGAAATAAAGCATGCCGGCCGCCATCGCCATGCATGTGTGTTGTAGACAGTACTACGCACCTTTAGCTTTGCTGGTAATAAAGCATACCGAAAGGCGTCCACGAGTCACCCATACTACTTTGAACTTGGAAGAGATTAGGTCGACACGTAGTGCCATCTGCATTTGGCATGTATGTAATGTACGTACCTACTATACATTTCTAAAAAAAATGTACCTATACAAGTCCAACCTGTAAGAAAGATACAGTAGAGCGCACTGGGCTCGAAACAAAGTTGTCAAAACTCTCCGTACGTATTATATTTGCAACAGTGAAAATGAAATCATCTGGATCTGATTGTCCGATCAGGGGAAAAGAGAGAGAGAACCTGCATCTGCATGCACGATGCATCATCCTCACCTGGCAGATGGCATCCATCGCCACCATCGGTGCCCGATCCCACGGTCGGATCCGCGCCAAATCATTCAGGGCTTTGGCCTTTGGAGGGTAGCGCCGGCCGGCCGGTGTGCCAGCCTCATCAGGGGATTTGGATTTGGACCACAGCACTGCAAGGGCCCCCCGTTGTTCAATCATTTGCACGAACGAACGAATGCAGAGAACACAAGAATGCAAGCTCTGTGGGTGACCATGCATGTGAGGTTTTGACTGGAGGAGGAGTACACAGCAGCATTGGCATGCATGGGGTAGATGAGTGTATTCATCTCCCTCGCGTCAGTGCAGAATCTTGCTGTACCCGGACAGATTGATCAATGCATGGAGTTGTACTAGTACAGTAATACAGTAGCTCGCTACTGGGCGGCGAACGGAAAGGCTTCAGTGCATGGAGAGTGCGAAGAGCATCAGCTTCAGGTCACAGCACATTCAGATCATCTCCCTCGTCTGCTTCCTTTTGTTTCTGCACTGTACGAGTATATGTGCTTCAGGCTTTTCAGCTTTGCTGCCCCTGCCCTGCCCTGCCCCCGTTGTTGTTTTCCCCTTTCTGAGAAACGGTCGGATCGGATGGATTCGGACACGGACATCTCATCTTATTGACAAGGAAGGATGGTTTTCATTTCAGCTCAGCGGCAAAAGTTGAGACGTTTTCAGTGCATGCGCATCAGTGCATGCAAACAAGATGCAGATAGATGACGCCCGCACCGGCTGCTTCCAGACAAAGCGGAATTCATTCATTCAAAGGAAAACGAGACTTGGTGTAGTAGATCGATCTAGGGCCGCTTTCTTCTTCACATTTTCTGTTTTTCTTTTCAACCAACATTCTTCATTCAGACCTTCCAGTAGATGGACCAGATTCTACTACAACAATAACAACTTGATTACGTTTCCGTGATATTCAAAAGGAAGAAGTATAGCCTCTCATAAAGGCAAAGAAGAAATTTCAAAAGGACGGAAAAGTGCTTCTTCGGTGTGGGCCCCACGTACCAATCACGGTGGATGGACCAGAGCCTGATCGAACTCTCTGAACCTGAACCTGAATCAACGGACTAGTACTAAAACAAAACGTTTTATTCAGAATCCACACATGACGCTCTCATGTTTGACTGCCTAGTTAGTATAATGCACTCTCCCTCCCTGACTTACCACAACACTTTTAAAATGGCCAGACGTAAACTTAATTAATTAACTTCTTCTTACTCCCGATTGACCTAAACTTAATTATATATAATAGCACACCACAAAGATCAGGGAGGTGTCAGCAGCAGCCAGAGCAAGTTGCGTATTGGAAATGCATTTATCTTTTAATTTAAGTTCGTCAGAGCTAGTTTGGTTTGCTGATATTTTGTTCGAAACAAATTAATTACATCTGCAGTTCATGTAAGTGGAGAAGGCTTTGTCAGAAGTAGAAATATTTAAACTCTAATCACGTGCACTGTAACAGGCAATAGCACCTCTCTTAATTACTCCTAGTTAGGGCTAAACATTAGAAGAAGAATAACAAAACAAAATATAAGAGCATAACTCATACAACGTGTAAATATCAACGTCTGTCTAATCATTAAAATACCCTTGTTATTAATTTGCAATGTACGTGTACTGTTTTTTTTTTTTAATGTACGTAGTGGTTTTTTCCCTCCCTTCATTGAATCATTTGAGGTAATTTGTGTGGAGAGTTTGTTTCATGCCGTTAATATAGTACAAGCAGCATATGGAATGTTCTTTTTTTTCAAAAAGAAGCAGGATATTTGGTTTAGCTGAATTTTTTTTAAAAAGTACTATATGGATAGCATAAAAGTAAGCTTCTCGCTGGGGAGAAATTTCTACGACTACGAGCCAGTCTGGTCTGCGCAATGTCTTCCTAGAGTTTGATTTGACCAGAAGAAAATTAAATTCAGAGACGGAGAATGACGTTACAACTGCTCGAATCTTCTCCAAAGTAGGAATCCTTGAAAGGGACCTTCCACTGGGATCTTATTCTTTCTGCACTACCTTTATAGTATAAAATTTCATTCATTTGTCGTTCCAACTCCACTCGTCTAGAACAGTCCAATCCTACAGGAGGCTTTGCAGGCAACAACCAGAGACAACTAACAGTTACGTACGATTAGTTTACGATCTACGTGTGCTCTTATAGCGAAAAATATTTGTCATATTTGACTTTATACGGTCTTCGATAGCGAAGTAGGAGTATTTTTCTTCTCAAGTGTATTTCAAAAAACCATTGTGAGAATAACTGAATGGAAAGCACACATGCAACCCAATTGATTGAGACTTCATATTATATATTCTACACATCTATTGCCATAGGACATGTTTTTCTTACGACCGAAAACCGACAGGAATAACTGGACAGTCTCTCATCGGCTTTTGTTAGCCGACATGAGTTTGGTTGGTTGCTGTCGGTTTTCTTAAAACAAGTAGAAAAATGCAAAATCGTCGGGAAAAGTTTGGAGTATGTTAGTGATCATACAAATTCGATTTTACTTGTCCATCAATCTGTGCTTTCATTTGGTTAGAATTATGCCCCTCATTTTCAAATTCATAGCGGTACATACCTAAATGTATGCTTATGCATCACGAAAAAAATGTATGCTTATGTGCAAATACATAGTAAAAAGTCTGAATCTAGAAAATAAATAGAAAAAATACAATTGATTAATATACATTAAATTTTAATTTTTTCATCTTTTTTTTATTATTTTTTCGACAAAACTCTCCTTTTATAATTTTTAAAAATAAGAATTTTAGGTCACAGACGACACTCTTAAATACCACGATGGAATAAACAATCAATTAAATATGTACCAGGTTGCAGATCGGTGGAGACCTAGAGGTAGCGATGCTAACCTTATGAGGATATTAATATTTAAGCCATATAATGATTATTTACTCCAAAGAAATTTCAAAGGTCAAGAAGACATGGTCATGTAGTTAGCACTAATCTCCTAAAACTAATTGAGGTTTCATGGTTTGACTAATTTTATCCCAAGTAGTCCAAAGGGGAACTTCAAATTTATATCTAAATTCGTCGAATTTCATAACAATAGCAAAATTACTCCCAAAGAATATTCATCTAAATTAGCTCTACAACATATCTCGAGCATGTTTAAACTTTGATAGGTCTTTGTGAGGACTGTGGTATCAACTATGTGGTTGTGCAGGATGACGAAAACCCTTTGAGGGCTACTTGATGCTTAACATCGATGGTGCTTTTGATGAAATAAAAGGATGGGAAGCATTGGAGCTATAATCATAGATTTTTTGCTTAATTTTATTGCGGCATCACACAATTTCATGGCTCATGCATTGGATGTGGCATCAACAAAAGCAGCTAGCCTCAGGATGGACTCCTACTTGCTCAACAAATCGGTTGTTCTCGACTCGAGAGACAATCTGATTGCATGGAGGTTGTTCAAACAATGCATGATGGAGGCTTTTTGGCCAGGCTGCAGCTACCTTCTATGATGAGATAGTCCACCTATGACCTATGGCAAGATTTTGGTAATATACCAATTAGTCATTGTAGTAGATCATGAATTCAATTGCAGATGACTTAGCTAGGCAAGCTTTAGTACAAAAAAAAAAAAAAAAATTAAAGAGGTTTTGTAGATGATTCCCCGTCATCTATCTTAAACCTTCTTGTAAGTGATGTAACCACTTTTGCGAATCAATAAAGTTAGCCAGAAGTTTTTTTTTTTTTTAAAAAAAGCGGATGTGCAGGAGAAGTTCAAAGTTGTAAATTCAATACGAAAAGTTTAGATTTGTGTGTAATTTGAGAAATATCAAAAGTAGAGGGCACACCGGTGATGCCCCTCTCAAACGTTTGAAGATGCAATGGTGTGGTAAGAGCAAAATTTTGTTATACAAAAATGCTATGATTTTTTTTAATGCAAAACAGCATATCACTACGTTCCAATTTCACAAAAGTAACCGGCGGTGATAGTCCGATTACCTTGTCTTCCATATAGTGTAAATAGCAATAAATTAATTACGATACATATATATTTCGGTATTGGGTAGTAAACCAAGTTAGAGAGCCAGATATATATATATTTTATACTATTTACTATAAATTTAGTTAAAATTAAGGTGATTTAACCTGCACAAATTCTGTAATTGCACCTTTTGTGAACCGAGTTGCTAGATTAAACTGTACACGCGGCACATGTTCTTGGACTCATATAACCCCCACAGGCTATCCATGCATTATTTTGGTTTTCTCTTTGTGGAAAGGAATGCTACCTGGCTTTAATAATTTATATTACTGGGCCCGAATGATTCGCAGTCACGTGATGCAGCGGGAATGTAAAAGAATGTCGTTGGTAGGAGGAGTCACCTGCTGTTCCTTGAAATGATTCCATCCAATCCATGCAATGCAACCCCCGACCTTGACCACGAGGGAGGCCGGCCGGAGTCACTGACCAAACAACAGACACCGTACCTTTTCTTCGAGCAACGGCCCGTTGCACATGTATCTCTTCTTCATGAAGCAACAAATCCTCGAGCAAGAGTAACGCTAGCTGATGCTGTGGCTTAAGCCAGCCGGTGTCGTTTTGTTACCAGAGAAAAATTAATATAAACGCAGACATAATATTAGTATATTATGCTAGTATACAAGTGTGTACATTTTACAGTGAGAAGGCAGGGACGACACCGTTTCTCCGACAGGCGAGTTCATCCAAATAAAATAAATGCAATCGTGCATCCGTATGCTGCTGTGTGCTGTTGCTGTCCTGAACGTCTCTCTCGTGACCGCGCGGGGATGGATCGATGCTATGCATCGCATGCCGGCCGGCCAGCAACAGTGTGTATCTGTGCGCAGGTATCATCGCGAGACTGTACGTGCGCACAGCAGCGTTCGTTCGCTTGCAGGGGCTAACCCCACTGTTCCGTTCCATTCGTCTGTCTGTACGGTTCGTGTAGCATGCATAACTGCTGCCACGTGTACTACTTCTCCGGCATCGACACCGGGATGGAGAGAACGCCGGCGGACCGCCGCCGCGCCGCCTTTTTCTTCTTCGAATCCCTTTTTGCTGTCACTGTTGAGACAACGACGTACGAGCAAGCTTTGTAACAAGATCTACTCCAATCCAATACTCGTACATGCTACTAGCTCGTATGCTGTACGTACCTTTTTTATAACATTCTGCCTGCGTGCAGTTCGTGTACCAGCCAAGCGCGGCTGTGCAGCTAGCTAACCAGCCGGTCGGCATGGGCGTGACCGTCGTCGTCTGGCCAGGGCAGGGGTTCACGCATTGCACGCAGAGGCATGGCCCCGGCCCCGGGCGTGTGTGTGCGCGCCTCGGGACCATGCATGATACAGCAGTCGAGTCGATCGGCAGAGTCCGCCCCATCCTGGCCGGCCGGGCGGCGCGACAACGTTCAAAACAAGAAGTCGACAAAAACACACATCGTTCCAGTGCTCATCAGCTACTGCTACAGTATATCCACTGCGACACAGCATAGAGACGTCGATCCCGGCTGAACAGATCGAAGCATGCGCGGCGCCAGCAAAGCTAGGCAACAGGCAACTGCCCTTACCTCCCGGCTGCATGCACGCCCTGGGAAGGCAGGGAAATATTGGGCAACACACACGCACTCCTACGCGACATTCTTCAGTACGGCACGGGAGGTGGTGGTGGTAGAGCTCGCCGCGGCGCAGAGTGCCTGCGGCGGCGAACTGGCGGAGACGAAGACGAGCCAATACGACGACGACGACCGCCATCGGCCACGGAACACGCGAGCTAGCAAAATGCGAATGAAACCGCGTATACTCGCTCTCTGCCTACTAGTACCAGCTGCATGCCGGCCAGCCAGCCATCAGGCCATGCGATGCTCGTCGTAGTACAAGTTATTCACTGCGCCGGCCTAGCTCGTGGGCGCGCGCGCGAGCGGGCCCCGCCGGCGGCGGCCGCGGTTGCCGGTTGGTGCGCCTCATTAACCCGCTCTTACATTTCCCTGGCCGGTGTTCCCTTCCTTCCCCGGCCCGGCCGATGGGCGGAGTCACCCGGCAGCAGTCACTTGAGAGAAACGGCTCTTTCCAACAGCCAGCGGCCACCGGGTCCTCCAGTCAAGTGGAGTCCGCAGTGTCCTGTGGTGGCTGCCGTTGGCATGCCACTCCGTCCACTGCAACTTTTTTCACCGCCACCGGCCGGCGCAGGCTGCTGGAGGCTATGATTGCAGCACTGACTGCAGCCTATTTATTGGCGGTCGTGGCGCTCCCTGCCCCTGCTCCGCCCGCCGGCATCGTCTGTGCCAAAGGCGCTAGTTGGAACGCTGGACGGCCCGGCAAGTTTTGACTTTTACTGGCGGTGTGGGCGGCCGGTGGCGGCCACCGGGCCAGGTAAAAACTGAAGCAGCAGCAGCCGGCAATCACTGCAGATACCCGATCGACCTCGGCGTTTCGCTGCGCGCCGGCATCTGCATGCATGCACACGCAGCCAACTTGAGCCAGAGCCATGCATGCGCCAGGAGAACTTGCCGGAGACAGCGGTCGTCGTTCCCGTCCCTGCTGGATGAAATGATGAAATGGAGACGGACGAACGGACGGACAGCGGAGAGGCAGCCGGAGACGATCGACCCCGAGCGAGAAGAACACGACGCTGTGTTGGGATGGCGCGACCCAACCCTCCCTGGTCTCTCTCATCGTGTCCCCTTGCCTCTGCCGATCGAGCGAGGGCATCGCCAAGTGCGAGTGGGGTTGCTGCGTGCTGTAACACACTGCCTGGCTGGCCGGCGAGCAAAGTTGGTGACTGATGCCCATTTGCATAGGAGTAGGGGTACATCTCATATCCGATCCCGATCCCGATCCCTAGCCGTGGAAAAACGGCCTTTTCAGGGGAACACATCCAAAAGCTGGGGTACGGCGGTGCAGTGCTTACATGCATGCAACACGAGCGTGGCAGGGTACTACTACGTGCTCTGCCTGCCTTTTGCAATTATTGTTCCCTTCTCTATTCAACCAAGTTGCAGCATAGTTGTCATGACTTACTACTTGCTTTGGCTAAACGGCCAACGAAACTACGATCCGAGACGGAATCGTTGATCAAGGATCAATGCAAGGACGACATGCCTTATTTGACACGGAGAGGTGTCGCTGACGCGCCTAATGCCGGCTGGTAATAGTTTTGGCTTGGGACAAATACACAAAGTCAGAAACTATGCTATATATACGGAGTATACATCAACATTTGCACCATACATAGGTGATACACGCTTTTATACCCAATTGAGACAAGACATTGATATCTTTCTTGCTGTCGATCGATGATTTCGGATCGTCGACCGGCCGGATAGCTAGTGTGGTGTAGTGTTACAATTAGATACCCTCACTTTTTTGTCAGTAAATATGTCCTCTCATGTACATGCCATGTTCACTCATCTTCGACAACACAGCACACAAGTCTATTTTCTTTCTATTTATGCTCCGGCCCATCTATTACAAGTCTATCTCTATTTAAAAGTACAAGTCGTTTTACCTTTACTATGTATATAACCTTATTTGGATGCTCATGTATCTACCTCATTACACATAGATGTGAATACACGGACAAGCCCTTAACAAAAACTACACTGCACATTTTCACCATCTTCGAGCGCTAGAGACTCCCTTTTTCCGTTGTTGATAACCGCACGCGTAGTTATCTCCCACATCACACACTATGCAATGGCGGCAACACATCTCCACACATCAAAAGAAAAAACCAATACAAGCACTATTGGTAGTCTTCGTCATCTTTGTAAACCAATGCAAACACTAGAAATTTAAGCTAAACACCCTATGCAAGCCAATTTTCTTTTCTTGCCTCAACCAAGCAGGCCCTTATACTCCATGTAAACATTGTAAATTTAAGCTAATTAAACACCCAATGCAAGCCACATTTGTTTCTCTTGCCTTGACCTCACTCCCCTCTTTCCCTTCTCCCACACACTTTTAATCCTCATATGTTCTCTCACAGGGCAGCCAACACATAATTGGCCTTTGCAACGCTAATACTTCTAGTTCTATGTTTGTAACCATTTGACTTTTCTAGGTATGTAGCTATATTTAGATACATGACAAGATCTATGTATTTATAAAAGACAAAAGGATTTACAATTTGAAATGAAGAGTCTTAACTATTAGCTAGCTAAATATTACTAGAGAATTGCTTAGATCCAACTATTAATATGTTTCTAATAGGTGGTTGGGTCCATGTGTACCTCAAATTGGCTAGTGGAACAACTCCTTAGCTAATACTAGTAGTGGAACTAAATATATCTTTAGACCCTTAAGGGCACCATATTTAGCTACAAATGAATCCAAGAGGATTGAAGGGGACTGAGATGGTTTAAATCCCTATAAAGTCAAAATAACTCCCAATCCACGTGGAATGGGGTATAACCGAACATGCCCTAAGGTTGTGTGTGTTTTTCTCTTTTCGATGGCCGATCTTTATCTTCCCTTGGCGAATAGTTATTGGCTAGCACATACGTACACTCTCGGTTTCATCGGTGACAAAGAACATAGCCCAAGGTTCTGTGTGTCTACTCTTTTCGATCTCTATCTTCCCTTGGCGAATAGTTGTTGTCTAGCACATACACTCTTGGTTTCATTGGTGACAAAGAATCCCATTCAACGCATCAAGAACCCTCGTCCTATGAGATTCGAGGAATCTAAGGTTAATTATGAGGGCTTTTCTTATGAAAAAAAACCACGCTCCAATCTCTTGTCTCTCCATATAACTAGCTTCTGAATGTTATTGTTTCTCCCTTGAAAAAGGTAAATTCCATTCTTCCCTTGAGAATTTATCTTTTATTTAGGGAATCCAATGGCTTTCTCATCCTATAGAATCTTAGCAGCTGATTGGACATGTTTAATACCGCTTTGTTCTACTTTTTCAGTTCCACTCCTAACTTTAATAATCAAATAGAGACATTTTTTTTCTCTATAGAAATTAGCTTTTTATGAAACACCTAAACACATACTCTATAAATTCTATGTTTGAAGCTACTCTATGATGGAGCCGATGAAGCAGAGTTAGTGGAGTAGTCACAATGTAAATAGGCCTTGAGACTCCATATGGATTCGTTAACCGCTAATGATTAACTAGCTAATGTCTCATAGCTACTACCAATAGCTATTATATAAGCTAGTTTGGTCTAACTAGTGAGGTAGTTATTAGTTAGGTACTCCCTCCATCCCAAAATATAAATTATTGAAGCATTGAATTGAAAATTTACCACAAACTTTAAGGTATTCTATATTAACTCCTCAAAAAGTCTCAATCACTTATGTATTATACTATTAATATTTATCACTAGAACTAAATACAGTAAGCATAAGGTTCTTTATAGTTAAGGGATGGTTATATGCGTCGATGCATTACTCTCTAATTTATCCTAGAATTTATAGAATACACTATATTTAACGTTGGAGGGTATTAACTAACACTTGTACAATTTTTTAAGCTAGACCTGTTTAGGTTAAAACATATTATAAGCAACTAATTACTAACTCCGTGCTCCAATGAGACCTAAATTATCCAACACGACACATCAATGCATCACATGCGCAAACAAAAACCGCTATCACGGATCCAAAATCCAGCCTTGTCTAGCGCCCCTCCCCCAAACAAAATTTCCACGTCTTTTAGATCGCATAAACCAAAAGATTAGTTTGAACTTATCCTGCTCACTATTGGCGCCAGAACTATTTTTGGCGTGAGATTGGAAGTGCACAACGCATTAATGCATCACATACACAAACAAAAACCGACGTCATCTTTTGGGATCCAAAATCCAAATGAAGCAGATCTGATATGGAAGCTTTGAAGGCAACATGAACTTGCTTGATTGAAAAGAAATATTTTAAATCGCATCTTTATTTGTGAACCAAAAGACCGTTTGAACCAACACGGACTATAGATTTGAACTTATCCAAATAAAAGAAAGTCAGATGGCAAGATTACCACACACATTAATGCATCACACGCACAAACAAAAACGCACAATCATACCCTTCATCTCGCCACAAACCTCACATCCAAAATCCATGATGCGAATTGGGCCCAAAGCTGCTCATGAGTTGGCTTGCATCCAAGTTGGTGGCTCGGTTAATCTATATTTAGGAGTCTTTTATTTTCGAAAAATCGCTTGCCATATAAGATCATTGCGAGATGGATCGGGAAGAAGCGCAAGTGTGCCAAAAGTTATTCTGTTCAAAGGTATCACAAAAAGACAATACTTCTCAGATTGAATCACCGAAAAAGACTCAACTCTTCCACCAAAGAACATAACAACCTCGCTGATCGATGATCACACCAAACCACGGACACGCCCCATTCATTCATTTCATACACCATCTCTCATCAGCCATGTCCTCGACCGCCCCCTCCCCAAACAAAATTTCCACGTCACCACCAGCCGCCACCGTTAGAAAATACTAGCAGCACATACGTGACAAAAAAGCAGCCCGGGAGCAGAGAACAAGACGACGCATGACTCAGATCATCAGAAAAGAGAGTGAAAAAAGAGATAAATAAGCCGAAGAAAAAGGCGAAGCGAAATGAGAAAAGGGAAAAAAAGGAAACGGAGGAAACGCAGGGGGCGGCGGCACGGCAGCGCACGGCGGGCGCACCCCACCACCAGTGTGGCTGGCACTGGCATCGGGCAGCGGCAGCAGCAGGGTAAAATCCAGCCCTCCACGCCGGCGACAGGCGTCAATGTACGGATGTCTCCCCAGGGCTGCCCCACACCGCAGATCCTCTCCTCCGTCTCCGTTCGTTCATCGGTCCGTCAAATGATTCCCAGGCTCGCCTTTTTTCCGGTAAAACCACCGCACCGAAAGGCAGGGCAGGGCAGCAGCGCAGACGCGCCTCGATGCCTCGTGCTCCATAACCAACGCAGCCTACTCTAGAGCCAGAGCCCCCCACAAGGCACCACCACACACTCTCGCTTCGCCGCTCGTTGCCACCGCCACTTTCCCCCTCGTCGTCGGAGGAAGAGGGTACGCAACGCTCTCTCTCCCCACGGCCGCGGGAGGAGCATGCGGGCGGGGTTTCACTGCGGCCTGAGAAGGAGAAGAAGGAGGACCTCACCTGCATCGCGACGAGCCGCTCCCCGCTGGCACCCACGCCAAAAGGCGAAGATTCTCGGCCGAGCACCCGTCCCTCCACCACTCCCCGTTGTAGCCGGTAGCCACCCCAGATCTGCTCGCCTCCCCGCTTCTCCCCCTCTAGATTCGCCCCACCCGACGCTATGCGGTTGCCGTTGCCGCCGCCGTTGCTGCTGCTGCTGCTGCTGACTTCCCTCTTCGCCAAGGAGGCAGCGAGGGGGGAATAAAAAGCCCACCGCCGTAGCCACCCGGTGTCGGTCGCCATGGGGTGCGGCCAGTCCAAGATGGAGGAGGAGTACGCGGTGCGCCACTGCCGGGAGCGCTCCGAGCTCCTGGCGCGCGCCATCCGCCACCGCTACATGCTCGCCGACGCGCACCACGCCTACGCCGAGTCGCTGCGCGCCGTCGGGCTCTCGCTGCACGACTTCCTCCGCGGGGTCCAGTCGCTGCCGCCGCCGCCGCCCGAGCCCGCGCTCCGCCTCCCGCAGCAGCGGAAGGGCGACGGGCTCCCCGCCGCGTCGCCGCCGCCCGCTGTCGCGTCCTCCTCCGCCGCCGCGCCGCCCGTCGCCAAGCAGGTCCGCATCGCCGCCCCCGACGACGGCCATATCCACTTCTCCGACGACGACTCCGATACCGAGGGCGGAGGGCACATCAAGTTCCACTCCGACGAGGAGACCGACCAGGCTCGACGCCGACCGGAGGTCGTCCGCTCCGCCGGGGAGCCGCCGGGGCCTCCGCCGCCGCAGATGGGACCGTCCTATGCCTCCGGGTATGCTCCGCCGCCGTATGGCCCTGGATACGGCTACGGCTACGCCAATGGGCCTGGCCCGGGTCCGGGTCCTGGTCCTGATTACGGCGGTATTGGCATCAACGGCGGCGGAGGCGGAGGCGGTTATGAACCAGGCTACGGTGTCATGGGCGGCGGCGGTTACGGGCAAAGCTACGGCGGTGGCGCCGGCTATGATGACCAGGGCTACGGTGGTGGCATGGGCAGTGGTGGCGGCCCTGGCGGCTATGACCAGAGCTATGGTGGAATAGGTGGATATGGCCAGAGCTTCTTTAACATCAACTACGCGCGCAGCCAGCCACCTCCACCGTCAGTCTCGCACGAGCACCGCCTGCAGGCCACTAACGCCAGGGTACACTACTATTCCGGCAATGGTGAGCAGCAGCCGCCCCCGCGCGGCTACGGTGGTGGTGGTGGGTACTACCCACCGCAGAGCTCGAGCTCATACAATCCCTATGGTGGTTACTATGGAGGTGGTTCCGCTCCTGCACCACCAGCAGACATCCCTTCCTCCTCCCGTGAGCCAGCCGCACCGCCGCCGCCTCCATCTCCGCCCAGGGTGTCCACCTGGGACTTCCTGAACCCCTTTGAAACTTATGAGAGCTACTACGAGCAACCAGCTGCTACATCAGTTCCATACTCTCCCAGCAGGAGTTCAAAGGATGTGCGCGAGGAGGAGGGGATTCCAGACTTGGAGGACGAAGACATGGAGGTAGTCAAGGAAGCTTATGATGAGAAGCACCCTGTGAAGGGTTACATGGGGAACGGGAAGGCGACAAAGGAAGATGGTCGAAGCAGCACGGGAGATGATCTGCCCCGCAAGTCCAAGGCGTCTGAGGCCAGCAGTAGTGGGAGCAGCTTGGAGCATGACGTGCATGTAGTGGAGAAGAGTGTTGTCGGAGAACAAGTTCAGCACTCGGAGGCACGGCAGCATGTTGCTGGTCTACCACCCACAGGATCGGACAAGATATACATTGATGACGCTGAGGTGGTCGTGGAGATCAAGACTCAATTTGAGCGTGCCTCTCAATCAGCCGGTGAGGTATCCAAGATGCTTGAGGTTGGAAAGATGCCTTACTACCAGAAGAGTTCAGGTTTCAAAGGTTGGTAAAGCTTATTTCACATTTGCAATAAGAATTTTTAGACTTATTGTGCATGTATCAGTATGAATGCTAATTTGACACAATTGGTCATTTAGTCTCTGCAATGATGGTTTGTGGTATACCGACAATGGAGGAGGAGTTTTTGCGTTTCGAGGAGGAAAAGGCGATGGGATGCGGCAACCTCTCCTCGACACTACAGAAGTTGTACATGTGGGAGAAGAAGCTTCTTGAGGAAGTCAAGGTATAGAATGTGCTTTACATCTTTGGATTTGTTAGGAATGTTGTCGTATGTGAGATCGCTTTTGGGCTTATGATTCTATCTGCTTGCACCTACATGCTTGTAGATCTTAATTGAGAGTGTGCAGTAGAAATCTCGTGTGTGAAGCTTCCAGATTTATCCATTCTCTCATGTTATCCTGGTCTTGTTCTATTTATATTTTTTTGGTGTTGCCATTTGTATCTAGGAATGTTAGCTTCTGATCAGTTTTGACTTTAGGACATTTATTGCAGATCAAGTAGCTAGTTTAGGTTATGAATGTGCCCGCCCAATACCTAAGCTTGGAGTGCCTATTCATATGTTAAGAAATTAATTAATTGTGCTTCTAATATCCTTGTAAATGTTTGTGAATCTCCCTGTTCCCTTTTCGAGAAATGATCTATTCAAGAAATGATTGTGTCTATGGTTTGATGCTCTTTTTTGCATGGGCTTTAGGTTTTCTACATTCAGCCTTTTTCGTTCCCAAGGCTTCACTCTGGCACCGCAATGCTTTTACTTTGCCAGCCAATACTTATGGGTCCATGTTTTTTTGAACAGTTTTGCTACTTTGTTTTTATTATGTCAGGCCTATTAAAAGCCACCGTGGGTTTCCAGTTCATTAATTTTGTTTTTTGTACCATGAAAACTGATGTATCTTCTTTTAGTCTGGGACTTACATAGTAGAGAGGTTGCATTAATTTTGTTTTTTGTGCTGTGTAAACTGATGTAACTTCTTTTGGGCGTGACAGACAGAGGAGAGGATGCGGGTACTGTATGACAGAAAACGCGAGGAGCTGAAAATGTTAGATGACAAAGGTGCAGAAGCTCATAAGCTTGAGGCCACTGAACTTTACATCAGGAAGCTATCAACTAAGATTAGCATAGCTATCCAGGTTGTAAACACTATTTCAGAAAAGATTAGTAAGTTGAGGGATGAAGAGTTGTGGCCACAAACATGTGAGCTGATCCAAGGGTATGCACTTCTTATCCGAAAGCAGTTCTAACCTTCTTATTTTAGCCATATTTTGTACTTGTCTAACTAGCAATTTGGTTTGGGGTTCTCTCCGCAATTCCTATCATGGCAATAAATTACTCAAGTTTCTCACTGGCTTAAGTAGTAACAGTTTCCTTGGAAGTAACCCACACAATAGTTTAACAAAACAGGAATAGTTGTTGTGATTCATGCCTAAAAAGATAGATGGAGAACCCTGTAATGATATTGATAGGATGATATGAAGGTATAACATCATGAATAAAGCTGGGACAGAAGTAGGCAGGTGTTCCTGACAAAAAAAGATTAATAAAATGTGGTTGGAGTTTGTACATGCATTCTTATATTCAAAGTTGTATTTACAATGAGTTGTATCCTTAGATGTCCAGAGTTACTTGATTATTTGTATGTTGGTATATTTGGCATAGATAATTTCTCAAGACTGAAGAATAATGTATTTCAGGTTGATGAGGATGTGGAGTGGTATGCTAGAATGTCATCAGATACAATTGCATGCCATATCCCAAGCTAAAAACATAGACTCGATGATCGACACTGCAAAGTTCGGTGACGCTCATATGGACTTGATCAAGCGGTTAGAGCTTCAGCTATTGGATTGGATTGCTTGTTTTGTTGCATGGGTTGGCGCTCAAAAGAATTATGTTAAAACTTTAAATCAGTGGCTGACAAAAGGTGTTATCTACGTTCCTGAGGAAACTGAGGATGGGGCGCCTCCATTTTCTCCTGGGAGATTAGGAGGACCGCCGATTTTCGTCATATGTAATAATTGGGCTGCCAGTGTGGAAAGGATATCTGAGAAAGAAGTAGTTGAGGCAATGCAGGCCTTTGCATCCAACGTACTGAACCTCTGGGAGAGGCACAGTTCAGAGCAAAAACAGGGTCTGATGGCGAATAAGGGTATGGACAGGGACCTTAGGGTGATGGAAAGAGATGAACAATCAATGCGCAAGGCTCTGGAAGAACAAAATAAGAAGCTTGTGCTCATTTCGAACCAGGGCGGTGTATCCTTGTCTGCACAAGTGCTACATGAGCGAGGCCCTGGTACTGAAGTTGGTAGTTTGCAAACAAGTCTGAAAAATATTTTTGAGGCAATGGAGAACTTCACTTCTGTGTCTGCAAATACATACAGGGAGCTCCATCTTCGTGCCGAAGAAGAGAAAGCCCGAGTTGCACAGGAGAGTGGCAGTGTTTCCTAGTTCCTTCCAATGGTTTTACTTGAGAACATGAGCATTTGTCAATGCAAAGGGACTGAAGCCAAGGGTTCCTAGGGCACAGTGGCACATCCCTAGTGGAAGCTGTGCACCTTGCTCGGCAGGCGCCCCAAGATTTTGGTGAAGTTAACAGGCTGCAACATGGGGGCTTTATTGATCTGTAAATGAATTGGGCCACATTCTGCATTCTTTGATCTGGATGACCAGCCATTCTCCTCAAACCACTATTGGGAAGCACAGTTATGGAAATAGGCAATCACCAGACATTCTGGTAGCTGGGAGACCCCTGAAGCGAGCCGAGTAGAGTGAAAAGGCAGGCCCTTGTGAATCTGAGATGGTCAATCATGGTCTCTTGTTCACTGGGAAACCACATAAGATAGTTGGAAGACGTAGGCTGCATAATCTTGGTTGAGACCAAAGTGTGGAGCAAATAAGATCCTGTCATTATGAATCCAAGATCCATGGAACGCTCAATCCCATGTCAACATCAAGAGAAAAAAGGGCAAGCCATCAGATTTATCAGAATGTGTTCCATAACCGCAGCATTTTGGCATGTCAATGTACATTGTACAGAGAAGAGGTGATGCGGGATGAATCGAGCTGGAGCCTTCCGCCCGCTGCTGAGCTGGAGCCCGAGACATGTTTTTTCTGAGCTTCCTCTGCAGTGTTTGGACTACGGCCTCGCCGTGCAACCGCACCGGAAGTACTCTTGTAGGGTTATTACCACCAGAGATTGATGAGCTTGTAGGGTAGACGCCGCCCTGACCCGTTCTGCAGATCAGCTAACCAACCGCTCCGGCCGGCCATCGTCGACTTTTTGTTTTTGTTTTTGGTTTTGTTTATTTATTATACATATTATTAATTCATTTGTAGCAACCCCGTGTACAGCTCCTGGCTCACTTGAAAACCTGCTGTGCCATATTTTATTCATTTTTTAACACCTGCTTGTGTATTGCTGAAATCTCTGGCCCACCTGTGGTTGGCAGTGTGAGTTAGTTTATGGCTTCGGGCTTCCCTTCCGTCGCTCGCAGCAAAGGTTCTGGGAGCGCGGCTGGCTGTGGTGTGGGCATCGTGTGGCCAGCAACAGGGTCCAGCAGCTCTTGTCCTGTGCGCATTCATGGATCCGATCTGATCGGTTGCACACCCTGCTTGCATCGCATCGGCGGAAAAGGATGACTGGCCTCGGTGTCACCGTGTCAGGCTCAGGCAGAGGCAGCACCGCCACCGCGCGCGCGTCGTTGTTGGTTTCCCCGTCGGCGTGTACAGCGGCGTCGTCGTCGTGTTCCTTCACGTGACCAAGGTGGCGCCACCGCGTACGCACCATGCGCTGCGCCTGCGCGGGGGTACACGCCCACACGGGTCCGTTTCCGTCGCTTTGTGTGGGTGGGCTATTCGTCATTTCTGGGTCCCGGGGGCCTCCAGGGAGCAGTCTCTCGTCTCCCGCTACCTGGGCCAAGCGCGCAGCGCGCCTGGAGTGCTCCTGGCCGGGCCACAGCCCAGAGCATCGAGCCCAGCCGTCGCCACGACGCGCGTTGGCGAGACCCAACCAAAGGCAGGCGCACCCTGTTGGGCTGAATTCCCTCGACCAACACGGCCTGCGGGCCGAAATCACACTTTGCCGCGTGCGTTCCCTATCTTTTTGGCATTCGTCAGTGCAGTTTCCAGTGAACTGTGATGATTGTTGATTGGAGCGAATCGGCAGTGAAGCTGCAGTGAAGCTTCCACTGCCATGGATACACTCCACTCATGCCTCATCTTTCTAGCACTAGTAGGGGCCCCCTAGGCCGTGACATGGCCTACTGTCGGCTTGTCGCCACTCAGCCCTGCAGCCAATCCGGGAGAGGTGGTTGCTCGCACGCATAGGTGAACAACGAGATCGAGCTAGCTACTAGTACGAGCGGTAGGCGGGCACACCACCCCCTCTTCCCCCTGGCCAACAATTTCCTCGCACGCACGGACGCATGGAGTTACCCGCCGCCAACGCAAAGCGATTTCTCCTGGAAACGCCTGATTTCCCTGCACGACGGCGACCATATAGGCACTAAACAATCCTGCAAAACCTGGGCTTTATGAGAAATAAAGAGGAGCTGGTCGACCGGGGCTACCTGATTGAATTCGCATTTTTTTTCGCATGAACGCACGAGCCCCGAAAGCAACGTTATTAGGTCACAACAACCAGGCGCACCGGGATCGATCGACGGATCAGAGGCGCATGTCGGAATAGATTTATATTTTCTGACGGGGAACATGATCCGTGCCTAATCCACCTGACAGGCTCGGTCGGCCGCCGGCCGGCGTTCGACCTAGCTAGCTTGCCGGTGCATTGCCCGGCCGCCGGCGCACGCTATATCCTATAGCGGCCGGGTAGCGGCGGCACGTCGCCGTCGCGATCGTCTGTTGTCACGCGCACGATGCGTGTATGTGTCCACGCAAGGATAGGAGGGAGAGTTGGGCACGCCTTATTAACGTCCTTTGGTCGTAGTCCTCAATACCGGCCAGGCCGGTCTGTGCCCTTGTTTCCCAGCAGACGAACGTTATTTATTTGTCTCCAATCCAAGCATGACTGGTCATGCAATTAAGCTGATCAGCTGATGCTTGCATGTCTGAATCAATCATGCTGAGATCGGATTTGGCCGATCGATCGAGTTCTAGAGGAGAACTAGAAAACTTGCGGAATCTAACTTGAATGACGTCTTTAGTGGGAGAAAACCATACCCTATGAATACCAGGAGGTTAGTGTCGGTTGTTGTATCTAATGGATTAAAAATAAAACCTGTTTATTGCATTGTTTATGTATCTCTGAACCCTAATCACCTCTTCATGTCTTAATACTATACATACCTTACTATGTATTCTTGACTTATTTTCAAAAAAAAAAAAAAAAAAATCTCTTGACTTTTCAAGTTAGCTAGGCCGACATTGTCTGACTCTGTTGTCTGTTGAATGTTCAACCATCTGTGCATGCTATAATGTTGTCTGAGGCGAAGGATGATTAGATAGATCCGATCAATCCTAAAAGCAACGTCAAACCTTCGGCTGTGGGGCAACATTCTATGGAGATTTTAAGATCCTGCAGCAGAGGGCCAAAAGATGATGCTGATTTGGAGGGTGCCCTTGCAAGATTCATAGTGGATCGACGAGTTGTCATCTCGCACTAAGGAAATCAACTTCAATCTCCTTGTGTGGTAGCCTCAGCGTGCCAATATATATGCAACGATGCTGGTTGGTTAATTTCAGCAAAACCATGACAAATGCCATTGATGAGAGACTCAATAAGATCTCCTTTCGAAACTTGCGAAGTTAGAGGCTAAGAAAATTGATACTGGATCTGCTAATTTACGTCCAATAATTTGGTTCATGAAGCCAAAAATAGCAGTTAGGGTCTGTCACTACCACACTCCCTATTGCCACACTGTTCCATCTCTTTCAGTTTCTATACACGGCAAATTAATAAAATTGCAAAGTTGACTACGCTGCATATGCACTGCTTTAAGCAGGAAGAAGAGATGCAAAGTTGACTACGCTGCATACTCCTAATGAAATTGTCCAATTGGCACTGCTTTAAGCAGGAAGAGATGGTAACGTAGATACGGATCGGACGTAGCCGGACTGTGTTAGCAGGGACGAGTTAGTACCCCCAATTTTGAAGAGATGGGATTGGATTTCTCAAATAAGGGGGTGTTTGGTTGGGAGCCAAAGATCGCCACCCTGTCGGGTACCAAAATAATGGGTACCCAATTAAAAAAAGGCCCACAACGGCCCACGACATGACGGCCCACGACGCCACTCTCTCCACTTTGCCCCGGCGACACAAGCAAGCCACCCGAGGCCTCTTCCTAGGGCCTCTTCCCAGGGCCTCTTCCTGGAGCCACGTGTTGGACATGTGTCATGCTCCCACAAGAAAAGAAGGAAGCACAAGCCACCACACCACCAGGCATCAGCATGGCCTCCACGCGTCCTCATACTTCATCAGGAAGGAAGCACGTGTACACTCAAGGACCACATGGCAGCCATAAAAAGAGGAGGGGCACAAGAGAAAGGGGGATCGGCTTCTTCCTGAAGACGGGACTTCCCACTTGGATCTCCCTGAACTCCTCTCCACTCCTTGAGACTTGGGGCTCATCCCCTCTCTCAACATGCTTGTATCCCCTACTACAAGCACCTTGGGTGCAAGATAATACAAATCCTCTCCCCCATTTGGGCGTAGGGCCTTCCTTTGCCCGAACCAGGATAAATCTTGTGTTCATCTTGCATCACCATTCGGATTAGGGACGCCAAGCACAAATTCACTAGTCGGTTGCCCGAGATACCCCGGTTTTAAGAACACCGACACACCCCCTATGTGGCGCCGCCCAACATCCGTGGTTCGGACACGTGGTCGCCACGCTCGAAAGAAGCGGATCCTAAAGATAAGCCAAACGATTTCTCTACCACACCGTGGTGTGATTTAGTGCATGCGGTAGTAGGCGACCCACGGCCATCACGCCCCAAACAAGCGGCTAAAGAACCAAACAACAGCCTTCCTCTTTGTGGCAACCGCATGTGTGGCAAGGCAAACCGTGGGCCGGAATCCAAACACCACTACGGAAATCGGCTCTTTCCCGCGTAAAACGCTTTTACCGAGGAGCAAATGTCGGGCACTCAAAAAAAAGGCTTTGCCAAGTGTCGCACTTGGTAGAGCGAGACACTCAGCATCTCATGCTTTGCCGAGTGTTTGACCCTCGGCAAAGACCGACACTCGGCAAAGAGTCACCTTTGCCGAGAGTCCGCGCTCGGCAAAGGTCCGTCCGCAGTAATGCCGTCCACGCATTGGCTTTGCCGGGGCTAGTCGACCGGCTCAGCAAAGACTAAAACCTTTGCCGGCAGCTTGCCAGCTCGCACTCGGCAAAGATTTTTTTCCATCCAAAAAAAGGATAGTGGCCGACACCAGGTGGCACACCTCTTTGCCGGCGCCGCCATCTAGCACTCCGCAAAGATCCGCTTTGCCAAGTGCCTCCCATGGCACTCGGCAAACAATTTTTTAATTTTGACTCAAGGTTTTTTTTTCTGTAGCTTTGCTACAGTATTTGCTACTCCATGTCCAAATTCTATAAAGAGCCAAATCCGACTCTCGGCAAAGAATTTGCCAAGCGTCTCAAAGAAGCGGTTTCCTGCAGTGCACGTCCTAAACCTTTGGGGAATATCTCTCCTGGGACTTGGAGGCGCGCGGTTGGGCTCTTCTAGCTGTGTTTAGTTCACCGTCAAAATTTTTCGTATACGTTCTTTAGCATGAAATTATCACGAAGAACGCATGCATGCATTTATCCTCCACTTATTTTGATGGTTCGATGTCGACATGCCAATTTGATACTTTCATGCATTGGGGATCGGCGACGACGATCCATATGGATCGATCTTCGGGACGGTAATTTTCTTTTTCAGAATTACCATTTCGATTTCCTGCTTACGATTGTGAGATGGACGTACTATATAGGCGTACTACGGTTACATTACAAGCGAGAGCAGCTGCTATTTACACATAGACTGGGGCACTGCATCTGCATGGACCAATGGACGCATTGACGTATTGACCGGCTCAGAGAAGGCCGCGCCGGCTTTATTAGTATCAGTTAATTCTGCACCCTTTTATTTTTTTGACTGTATCTCTGATGGGGAAGGTGGTCACCATGAGACCGATTAATGAGTTGAAGTTATTAGGTAGCTGCAACAAGCGAATACAATGCTATAGCCGTGGTACACTAGTAGTACGTAGTACTGAAGTGTACCCGTCAAAGTGGAGCTGAATTAGATGAACCGATTGATGATCGATCGCCTGGGCGACGATGCTTTCTTAGGACCAGCCTCGATCAGTGCCGACGACGAAGCATCTTCTACTAGCAGCTCGCTGCTATTACTGTTCTGCCAGCACACTACTGTAAGTTTGTAACTGTGAGCATGCAGTGATGGCTGATGGCAGGTACTACGGTACTACGTAGCTGCAGGAGTGGCGGAGCTTGATCGTACGAGCAGCAAGGGCCATCCGTCCATAATCGAGTATTAATCATCCATGAACAGTAAAAACTGTTCCGTTCATCATGTGGAAATTGTGTATTGTGCTTGACAAGCACAATACATTTACTGGACTGTGTGCAGGGGGGCCATATGGCCAGCTCCAGCCCTGAGCTGAAGGCTGCAGCAAAATTGAATGGAGGTGTGGCTAACCTTTGGCGCCGCCACGTCGATCAAGGCGCCATAACAATGCACTGCACTGCGCGGGCGTCTAATTTACATTTACTGGTCTGGGCAATACTCGACTCCAACAGTGTACTACAGCACAACACTGAAAGTACTGTACTCTCTCCTTCCCATAAATAAAAGTATGTTTTTAACTTCTACCGTTTAACCGTTTGTCTTATTAAAAAAAAATAAGAAATTTTAATTATTTTATTATGACTTATTTTATCATTAGATATATTTTCATAATAATTTATTTATTTTATTATTTATATTAAAAATTAAATAAGACGAATGGTTAAATAAGGATTGTAGAAGTTAAAAATAAACTTTATTTATGGGACAGATAGAGTAAAAGTTTTAGTGGCTGGCATACAGCTGGGAGCTAGCGAGCCACCGGCGCTGTCGAGCGAGTCTCCATTTCAGCGGAGGAGGAGAGGAAGGATCGAGCGAATCGTACAAGAGGCGGGGTTCGTTTGGCACCTGTTTAGTTCCCCCATCAAGTTTGCTTTCTCCATCACATCACATCACATCACATCAATCTAGAGACACATGTACATAACAGTAAATTTAGATAAAAAATAACTAATTGCACAGTTCGGTTATAAATCACGAGACGAATCTTTTAAGCCTATTTAGTCCATGATTGGATAATATTTAGCAAATACAAACGAAAGTGCTACAGGAATTCAAATTCTTTCTAACTTTTCACCACCCACTGAACAAGGCCCAAATCAAGTTCGGAGCAATCCAGCAGCATACTAGTACACATAATACTACAGCGGCCACGTTTAGTTGGCTAAAAATTTACAAAAAGCACTATTCCAACTCCTATAGCACTCCTGTAGCACTTTCGTTTGTATTTGGTAAATATTGCCCAATTATAAACTAACTAGACTTAAAAGATTCGTCTCATGATGTACAACAGAACTGTGTGATTAGTTATTTTTTTATCTATATTTACTGCTCGAACATATGTCTTTTGATATATTTAATGTGATATGATGGAGAGAGAGTCTAAAAACTTGCAAGTTTTTAGAAAAAAAATTCACTACCTAAACGAGGCCTGGTCGAGTGGAAATAATCCCAGCTAGCTGTCCTGTCCATGGTAAATAACTGCACCTGCACATTATACACAGACACAGCTAGTTGTGGCTTGTAGTTGTAGCGAGGTGTCAGCAGCAGTTGAGTGTAACTTTTACTCGCCCATTTCAGTGAAATCTACTTATTAGTATACCCCCTCCGTATTGGTAAAGCTAGTCGTTTTGAACAAAATTGGGGTCAAACATTAGGAATATTAATCATCAATAACTTTTAAGTTGTTGAGTTTGTAAATGTGAAAAATCATATGAATAAATTTATTTTAAAAAATATTTTCATAAGTACTTTATATACTACCACATTTTCATAAATATTTTTATAATAACAAAAGATCAAAATTATGTTTTGGAGACCTTGCCACTGTTTTTTAGACGACTCATTTTACCGATATAGAGGGTACTAATAATTTACTTATAGCTCGATGGATCGGCTGCTCCTGCTCCGTCCCTCCCTGCGTAATTATGGCGCATGCATGATACAGTACACGACAGTTAAGCTACTGTGGTGCCATTACGTGCATTTAACAGTGCATTAGCTGCAGGACTCCAACTGCACACTACACATATCCCTATTTGGGATTAGCCTTTGGAGGGTAGTGCTACTCCTAGATCCAAGTTGGTACAGCGAATTAATCATATATCGGCAGGCACAGCAAAGCGGAGGAGCAGCAGCAACGACGGCGGCCGTGAGTGGGTCACTGTGATGGACCCATCATTAATCTCGTATCGGCTGATTGGCTCTCGTACGAAACGAGAGGAGGTAGTAGCATAGCAGCAGCAAGATAGCCTTGTGGTGTGGTTTGGAGATGTGTCGTGCGTAGTATGATATGATAATGATATTGCAGTTTCCAAGGCCAGGTTATCTTGTCTGTGGAGAGGAGAGGATGAACCAAAAACTAATCCCACCGTTTGGTTTTCGTGTCATCTTGTTTGATCGCTTGACTTATTCAAATTTTTTATATATTTATTTTGTTATGACTTATTTTGTTATTAGATATACTCTAATAATTATTTATTTAATTTATTTTTGTAATTTTTTTAAATAAAACGAATAGTCAAACTCGATAGCTAAAAAGTTAAAAACGATACGGACAGAGGGAGTACGTGTGTTTGCTTGTTACAGTCAGTGAGCTGAGTGAGTTGGCTGGAGTGTGGTGTCGACACCGAGCCATGTTCCATTGACTGACTAATGATGGTCGATGGACATGCCTTCTTGCCGGCAGTAGCTATCAAAGCCAAACAAGTTGGTCGTCTCAGTCTGATCTGATCTGATATAATCCACCACACGCGCGCCAAGCCAAGAGAAAAGAGGAGGAAGAACGAGGAGAATTTTAGTCTGATCCTCCCAAACGGTTGGCAGATTCAGAGCTTCTGTATGTATCCGAACCGGTCGGACCGGAGTGCAGCTTTGACTTGTAGAGCAAAACAGCTGGGACTTCCTGTGTGGCCTGTGGGCCACATACTTACTATCGGTATATCTGATAAGGCACTGGAAATGATGCTCGTCTCATGAGTCTACTGCACGCACTACGACCTCTCAAATACATACTAGTACTATATATGAAACAAATACACCTGAAAAATGCGTGTAGAAAAGAACCCCCGGGGCCAATTTCCAGGTCCTCCCGTCCTTTTCAGAGCGAGAAGGAAGGATCGATGATCGACCTGGTATGAACAGAGCAGTCAAGCCGTCGCTGCTAGCGTTGCGTTACGCGATTGGATGGACATCGGTAGCCACCACACAACGCACGCACGCACGCAGGCAAATCTACAGCGCTGGAAATTTACAAACCCCTTGTTCTCTTCGACCAGATCGATTGAGAAATGCAAATGCTATCGATCCCCTGGCACTGGCAGTGGCACCACCACTGCTGATCACCACGAGCAGCATACGTGGCTTGGCAGGAACGGGTGCCTGACCGATCGAACCAGACGAGATCAATTACTCCCGGCACATGGCCGCTAATCAATGGCGGCTTAATTAACCCTAGCAAGCTACCGTGTACCCGCAGGCCGCAGCGCGAATCAGCCTCGGGCTGGCCTCTGAAACCTCCGTGCGTGCGTGGATTCATCAACACCAACTCCTGTTCCCGCGGGGCCCCCGCCCAAAAGCGCGCGCTTTTATATCCGCCGGGCGCCGGCCAATCGATCGATCGCCCACAGCCCCACCACACCACACCACAGTCGCGCAGCATCTTCTTCTTTCCTTGTGCAGCTAGCGCTAGGGGCTAGCAGCAAGCCCCGACGTACGATCGATGGAAGAAGGGGCGGTGGCGGTGGCGGAGAGCGGCGGCGGCGCGGGCAAGGGGTCCGGCGGAAGCAGCAGGTTCAGGCGGGTGTGCGTGTTCTGCGGGAGCAGCTCTGGCAAGCGGAGCAGCTATCGGGATGCCGCCGTCGAGCTCGGCAAGGAGCTGGTGAGTGAGTAGTGACCACCTGCGTCGATCTGCATCGATCACGGACGGCATGGTGGCCGGTGTTCGATCTGTTTGGTTCAATTCGTCGGCACGACCGTCGATCGGTGCCTGCAGACTGGTGACTACTATACTGACTGTGAACATATATACGTGGTCGTTGCACTTGCACAGGTGGCGAGGAAGGTGGATTTGGTGTACGGAGGGGGCAGCCTGGGGCTCATGGGGGAGGTCTCGGAGGCCGTGCACAAGGGCGGCGGCCACGTCATTGGGTCAGTCTCTCCCTCGTCCGGCTAGCTGCTCTCTTCTCGATCCGCCATGTCTCTCTCTCTCGCTCGCTCGGTCGATCATCCATGTAACTGACTGAATGCTTTGTGTTTTGTTGCTACTGCTGCAGCGTCATACCGACCACTCTCATGGGCAAGGAGGTGAGTTGACATACAGCAGAGAGACAAGCATAAACAGCTCATGATCTCGCAAGCAAGCAAGAGCGTGTCTAACTGATGTGGCCGCGTGCGTGCGTGCGTGCAGATCACAGGGGAGACGGTGGGCGAGGTGCGGGCCGTGGCCGGGATGCACCAGCGCAAGGCAGAGATGGCGCGCAACTCGGACGCCTTCATCGCGCTCCCGGGTACACCTGCCTTGCCTGTTCGATCGATCACCCCTCCGTCCTTGGACTAGCTAGCATCGATCATTGAGCCGGCCATGGTTTGTTGCAGGCGGGTACGGGACGCTGGACGAGCTCCTGGAGGTGATCGCGTGGGCGCAGCTCGGCATCCACAGCAAGCCGGTGAGCGCACAGTCCCACACCCACGCCCTGCCCTGTCGTGGATGAGGCAATGCGACTGTACACCGCATGCCTCCGCACGCCAAGGGCATGAAATGAACTGAATCCAACAAGTGTTTGCATTGCAGGTGGGCCTGCTGAACGTGGACGGGTACTACGACTTCCTGCTGGCGTTCATCGACAAGGCCGTGGACGACGGCTTCATCAAGCCCTCCCAGCGACACATCTTCGTCAGCGCCCCCGACGCCACGGGACTCGTCCAGAAGCTCGAGGTATGCATGGTAAACACTAGTCGCTACAGTGACGGGAGTGAGACTCGGTCACGCACGCATGCGTCCGATCCGCCCCCGCCCTGCTTGGACGGCGAATCGGCCATGGAGTCATCATCGATCATCCAAAGTGCGTGCCCTGGCCGCCCAGCACCCTCCTGGTTGGTCCAGCCGTCCTGGACGCCAAGCAGGGCGGTGCGTGCGTGCGTGGTGGAACTGGCACGGCCTCGCCTGGCGCGGTGCCACCCCGGGACTCGTCCTTGATGGATGATGACTCGGTCAGGCCTAGCACGTACACGTACACGCACGCACAGGCGTCGGGCAGGCGCAGGCGGCAGTGTCACACTCACCTGCTGCCTTTGCCCTGCCCTGCCCTGTGCGCGACGGCATCGATCGATTCCTTTGAGCACGCTCCCAAAGTGTCCAGATTCCTTCGCTCTTCTTTCACTTCTCTCTAGTAGCACTCACTAGTAGTACAGCTGAATTGAAATTGACACAGTCTTAATAAGGACCAGAAGCTATATATCTGTAGTATAGTATTACTATTATATTACATAGAAAGATACTAGCTTAGCTAGTACCGTGTCCTACTGAAACGAAGCGTGCCCGCCCAGGTGTAGGACGAGGACCCGGCGATAACCTGCACGCGTTCATGCATATGCGTTTCTGACCGTCGTCCGTCCGTTCAAACGGAAATGTACATGTACATGATGCAGGAGTACGAGGCGGTGCAGGACGAGGACCCGGCGACGCCCAAGCTGCGCTGGGAGATCGAGCAGGCCGGCTACAACGCCTCGCTCCTGGCCGAGATCGCCCGCTGAATCCATCCGTCGCCCGGCCAATCCCCTGCATCATCAGTGCCTCCGGCCACCACCACCACCTAGTATATCCTATCTACCCATCGATGCGATGATCCTCAAGCAAGTTTGGCCGCAAAAACGGGGCACGTACGTATACCGCCGAGCAAAACGCAGGGAAGGAAGGACTTGTGTTTTCTGGGTGTGTGTTCTGCTCCTAGGCCTAGCTAGCAGCAGCTTGGTTGCCTGTCTGTCCTGCTGCTAGCTACATGCATGTATTCTGCTCCTAGCCAGGTATTCGTGTACTAGTAGTCGTATTCCTAAGCTACGTACCCTGATCTGATCATGTGTTGTTTACTACCCAGTACCGGTAGCGACTATTAATGGTAGTTAATTAGTTGTCCCCTCTCAGATCAGTATCAGTCGATCCGTCGTCCCTGATGATGATCGATGATGATGTATTTAATTTGGTGTAGAGAAGTCATTGGTAATCTGGTAATGTAATGTAATTGACCACCAGCTATTGGCTGCAAGATTACTATTTGATCCAGCTTCTTTCTCGCAATCTAACGTCACGCATGGTGTATTGGCGTTTATCTTCCCCCCGTTGTTGGCTCGTCAAGCACGATGGCATTTAGCAGTAACTTTGACCAGCAAGATGCCCACCCGCGCAAATAGCCACACCGGTAGCTTTTTTATTATTATTCTATACATGCATTTTTCTTTTCTGACTTGAAAAAAGAATCTAAATAATTTTTGTTTCTTGCTTTGATTCTCTTGGTCCCATCTTCGTGCATCATCATTGGATCATGAGCACAAACTTTGTATATCATCATATTTATTGGCTTAAAGAAACTTTTTGTACAACTACAGCAAGCATGTCAGTTATTATGATGATCTCAACCCAAATCAAGTTTCAAGCATCTCGACAACAAGTTCATCCTTTTTCATGCTGTTTTTCACGGTGTCTACATCGACCAAGTCTTGTTTTTTCGTTGTACTCATAAGCTTATTAATTTCCTAGTTGTTTATATTTGATCAATGGTACAATTCTAGTTTAGTTACTAAGATTGTTAAATCATCATAAAATCCAAAGCTATAGGTCGTTTTCTTTTTCTAGCTAACATGAAGACTTCAATATGTTTTTTATACCAAATTGTAGCTCCAAGCTGTTAGTGTTGACATCTATCTAGGGCACCACGTAGCCGTATATCTAGGGAGCCCCACCCCCAGCAAGACCATCAATAGCAAGGAAGTCGGGATTGCAACCCTCATCTATAGTTAAGCCGTTATTAGGTTTAGTCAGGCATTTTAGATGAACTAGGATTAATGATTAGCCAACTAGTAAAACCACTAGTCCCTAAAAAAAGTTAGGTTTTATGGACTAGTGAACTAACAAATAGTTGAGTCTTACATTACCGGTGAGCTTCTCGCCGACAACTAGGGCAGCCATGGAAGATCCCATAAGCTGCACGGAAGTCCATCTGTGATGCCTTGCTCCACGCAAACGCCGACGCGCCTCGACATCCCCTCGCACTTGCGCCTCCGGTGATGGGCAATCCTCCTTTCCCACTACTTCTCGTGGCTTGCCATAGAAGATCAGTGCGGGTGGGGGACGGGTGGGTCCCGAAGGTCCCTGTCATGGGGCTTATCTCAAGCGGTGTCGGCCCACTTTGTTGGTGCTGGAGGGCATGGAGCGCTCCGTGGAAACCACACCCTCTTCTGCTCGACATGTGCCATCAAGAGGTGTGTAGCGAGGTGAAGGGAGGAAATATCTTCGGCGGTCAGGCCTATGTTGCTCCTCCGTGGTGGTGGCCGAGTTTCCTGCCATGGTTCTACATCGCCGCCCATCGTTCACAGCTATGAGCCGTCAAGCTTTTCAAGATTTGTGTCATCGTCGAGCCGTTCGTTGTCGTCACCATTGCAGATCGTCACCGGCCACCATGGGTCTTCATCGACCCTTTTATTCTTCACTTTGGCGCCATGCACCATCTAGATCCTATCTCGTTGGAGTTGTTTAAAGGTTCATGGGACCTCCTCAACCTACGCTATAAGCGAGGCCCTTCCATCCCGGCATATTGCACGTCGATCTACGGTGACTTGCTTCACGGCGGCGGAGGCGACGTCTCCTCATACCTGAGTTGCGACGTGTTTTGTTTTCTCCTTCGTGGTGACACGTATAGCACTAGATGAACACATGTCCAGTGCCCAGGTCCGACCTGGTCTTGATTTGCTTCCTGCACCTTCTTTGGAGATGTTGTAATGCTGCTTTT
>JADLZK010011351.1:0-76492 GCA_015847255.1 Hyparrhenia diplandra | reverse complement strand
TTAGTCCACATTTTGGGTCGAAAGTTACTTCCGTGTTAAGTCTTGTCATCGTATGTGAGATATATTCGAACTTTCTCCATTCTTCTCTCGTATTTATCCTGTTAAGTCCCTGAAAAGATATAAATCACCAAAGCTTGTGGAATTATGTTAGTTAGACCCCTAGTCTATGTTGATATTCATTTTTACGCCCTTATTTCATGTTTAGTTGACTATTAATATTATGCTATAACAGGTGTCAACGGTGGGCGCTAAACGTCGGACAGGAGAGCGGCTCACCTCGGGTTTCGGCGGTCGCGGCGGCGGTGGGGCGAATAGCGAAGCAAAGCGATGCAGGATGGCGAAGTGGAAGGCGGTCCGGCGGCAACGGCAAAGAAGACGGGCGACTCCTCCTTGCCTTGCGGTTCGGCGACCGGCCTTCGCCGTCGAGCTTGACATCTCCGGCGGCGGCAATGATGGCGGCTCCTTCTTCTTCCCCCTCCTTCTTCTCCTTCCCCCTCCTCCTTCTTCCCACTCGGTTTTGGACAGGATGTGGCCACCAGAGTGGCGGTGCAGGCGATGGGAAACCCTAGAGGTCGGGGTTCGGGTTCTTATAGGTGAGGTCCTCCATGGCGGGGGGGACGGCTTGGATGGGATCGGCGCAATCGACGGCGATAGGGGCTTCCGATTGGGGTTTTGGGGGACTTGTGGCTAGGAATTGGCGAGGACATGGCCGCCCCGGCGCTCGAGGCCGTGGCGGGTTCAAATTCGAACTCCGCCGCTCCTCTCCGAGGGGACAAGGTCACGGCGATGGCTTGCTTTACCGCCGGGCGACGCGACGGGCGTGACCCCTACCGGGAGGTTACGCCGCTGGGAGGGCGTCTTGGCCCAAGCCACGTGGGCGGTCCAGGGCCCTCGGATAGCGGCAGGCGCGGGTGAGTGCGGAGTTGGCCAAAGCGCTGCTGGCGCCGGTCCTCCTCTCCGTTGGAGAAAAGCGGAGGTGAGGGAGATGGTAAAGGTGACAAGTGGGGCCGGGTTGGCGGTGAGAGGGAGAAGCAGGCGTGTGTATGCCATTTTGGCACGACGCGGGGGCGGCCATCGCCGTCTTTGGTCCGGCCACTTCAGCTGGCGTCTTGCTGGCGTGAGCACATCGCCATCGGTCATTGGTCACGGGCCGGGCTGGCTTTGCCGGGCAGCCCTTTCCTCCTTCTTTCTCCCTTTCCTTTTTCTACTAGAAAACAACGTGGCGTTGCCGCTACCCCCTTATGGGCCCTTTCATTTTTTCGTGGAGCATTAAAATACATGTATATGTTGTATCTATTTGAGAACACAAGAGGACAACACACAAGAGGGCCTTTTAATTACACGATTATTATGGTGTTGTACTTTTGTATAAATTTTTTAGAGTGAAATGCGAAGCAGGTACATGAACTTGTCTTGTCGTGCAAATAGGTCCATGAACTTAGAAACCAGCCATCTAGCCCCTCGAACTTGCGAACCCGTTCACCCCGTGTCCAGCCCGGTTTTGCATGGCACTGTCGGTAGATGGCATTAAGTGTGCAACAGAATGTGGACTGAACACAACTAGGGGTCTCTCACTGGATGTTCAGACGAGATGGAATTCAACTTACCATTTGCTGAAGGACGCCATATATTATAAAGATGCTTTTGATAGGCTTTATCAAACTGACAAAAAAAGGTATGCAGGGTTAATGGTGTCTGATGAAGAGTGGAATCAAGCACAAACACTTTGTAAGTGCTTGAAAAGGTTCAATGATATCACTGAAATATTGTCAGGTACTGCTTATCCAACAGCAAATCTATTTTACCAAAGCTTTTGTGAAATTAAGGTCTTAATTTCGGAGTGGTGTGGTAGTTCAAATAACACAGTCAGAGAAATGGCAATGTCTATCAACACTAAATTTGAGAAGTACTGGAACAAGTCAAATGTAGCCCTTGCTGTAGCTTTCTTTCTTGACCCTAGGTACTAGCGAAAGGCAATAGAGTTTTACATGAGAAAGATTCATGGCCCAGTATTATGTTGGAATATTAGACAATTTCCAGATTAATTCCATAATATAAATCATGACAAATTGAAAGACTAGATTAAGCATGTTTAACAAACTAGCATGATAGAAACTCATATCACAGATCATAGCATGATTCAACATCATATAGCATAGCAAGCATAGCATGATCATAGTAATAGATGTAAGCACAACTAGCACACCATAGAGATTGGATAGATTGAGCATAATAAAACAATAGAATTAGATCACATGGATGTATACCTACCGATGTAGAAGTACTTGGTGGTGAAGAAGCGAATGACGATCACTTTCGAGTTTAGCCGACGAGATGACTTGTTGATGAAGTAGTTGTAGAAGATTTGTGAGCGGTCGCGCGAAGAGCGCTTCCCAAAAACCTTATTCGCCTTCTCCCTGCGGGGATCGCAAAAAACGACAGTTCCGAGACCGCTCGCGCCCTGCCCCGCCGTGCACGCCGACGATCGGGCGGAGATTGGCAAATCGGCGGCGCAAAGAGCGAGAAGAGGAAAATACTATTTTACTACTTTAGGATTTTCTAATTGAAACTCCCAATTGTAGTTGTTATGTTGTGTCTATTCCCAGGAGGCTTGGTACAAATATATAGGGAGGAAAACTCCTACCTCCATATCAACTAGTAATATGGTACTAATTGATATTGCACCTCCCACCTTTGCTCATGGGCTAAAACAATAAAGCCCATTAGGGAACACAAATATTGGGCCTTTGAGATTTATCAGAATTTCTTCATATGAATTTTAGGGGAACTTATTCATATATAAATTCTAACAATCCCCCACCAGATCTCAACTGCCCAATATAGATATTTTCCTTATCTCACTACTGTTTTATATACTAGTGTTTCAGCAGAGACTGTTAAGTTGAACATCCGCCTAGAGCTTCAAGTTCTACTCATTCACAACTTGAACAATGGACTACGCCTTGAATTGCAAGTTTTGTGTGAATAAGTTTTGCTCAAAGTCAAACTAGTACTTGGTCGCCAATTAGCCTTTCTCCGTGGGTGGAGCATATACGTCATACTCCTTAGTCTCTTCATGAGCTTACTAGAGATCACCCAAATCTCATAGATCAGGACGTTTAAATAAATCGAACTCATATAGGTATGCCCTTTCAAGATTGCTCAGAGGACGACATCTTTACTTATAAAGTCAATAGGACATATTAAGGCATTCTCGCCAACCTACCATACAGAGCCTCTTTTGCTCTTGAGAGTATTGCATCTTCACATAGAGATGGTTTACTCGTTTACTCTCCTCGCTTACCAATAGTTTGTTCTTCCCGTGTCCTTAGTCACGGGCTCTCCGATCAAAAAGGTTGGGTTACTACTATTGAAAACTCATATGGGTCTCATACCCATCTCCCTAGATGCAATTTCTATCACATTACGTGATAGCCCTTTAGTAAAGGGATGCGCGGGTTTTTATCCGTGCGTATATAGGATACGCTTATTACTCGAGTTTCTCAATTTCTGACAGTCTTCAAACGTCTTTTAACGTGTCTTGTTGACTTTGAATTATTCTTTGCACTATTCACTTTAGTGATCACCGTTTGATTATCACAGTTCATAAGGATAGCGGTACTAGTTTTTCAACCACCTGCAAGTCGACAAGAGCTCACGCAGCCACTGCGCCCTCTAGATGCTTTTTCTAAAGCGAAGAAGTTCTCGCTTCCATGGTTGACTTAGTCAAAATAGTCTATTTTACAAGACCTCCATGACACTGCGCCACCTCCAAGAGTAAATACATACCCACTTGTGGCGTAGATTTGAGCAATATCGTAAAATCGGTTCGCATCACTATATCCCTCTAGCAATTTGGGTGCCCAAAATAGTGAATTCCATAGCTCATTGTACCTTTAAGATAGCACAAGACCCTTTCTAGTACATGCCAATGATCATCACCCGGGTTGGACATATACCTACTCAACTTGCTCACAGCAAAAGAGATATCTGGTCTGGTTGCATTCGCTAGATACATGAGTGAACCAACAATCTGAGAGTACTTGAGTTGATCTCTAGTACGCTTCTTATTCTTTCGCAAAGTCACACTAGGATCATAAGGTGTTGGAGAAGGCTTTCTATCCATAAAGCCAAAACGGCTCAGGACCTTCTCAACATAGTGAGACTGCGATAAAGTAATCCCACTCTCTTCCTTAATAAGCTTAATGTTTAGAATTACATCAGCCTCTCCTAGATCTTTCATATCAAAGTTCTTTGACAAGAAAGACTTGACCTCATTTATGACATTCATGTTTGTTCCAAAGATTAGAATATCATCAACATATAAGCATAATATAACAGATTCGCCCCCACCATGTCGATAATACACACATCTATCGCCTTCATTGACAACATAACGGCACTAGTTAACGTAGTGTCAAACTTCTCATGCCATTGTTTAGGTGCTTGTTTCAAGCCATACAAAGATTTTAATAACTTGCACACCTTTTGCTCTTCACCTTTTACTACAAACCCATCAGGCTGATCCATATAGATCTCCTCATCCAACTCTCCATTAAGAAAAGTTTGTCTTTACATCCATTTGATGAATGATCGGACCATATGAGGCAGCCAAGGATAGTAGTGTTCTAACAAAGGGTCATTCTAGCAACAAAGAATAAGTATCAAAGAAATCCTCGCCTTCCTTTTGAGTATATCCCTTAGCCACAAGCCGTGCCTTGTACTTGTCAATAGTACCATCGGGTTTAAGCTTCTTCTTGAACACCCACTTACATCCAATTGGTTTATAACCGAATGGTAGATCAGATAGCTCCCAAGTTCCATTAGAAAGAATCGAGTCCATCTCACTATGAACAACTTCTTTCCAATCATCTACATCTATGGATGCATATGCCTCTGAGATAGAGGTGGGAGTATCATCCACAAGGTACACAATGAAATCATCACCAAAAAGATTTTGCAATCCTTTGTCTCTTGTTCCTCACAGGAACTTCATTGTCATCCTTCTCAAGTGGTTGCTCAAATGACTCGGGGGACTCGATAGGTATAGTATCATCAAGAGCTAATTCATTAGAAAATCTAACATTGCTACGCATATCTTTCAAAGGAAATATATTCTCAAAAAATGTAGCATCACGAGATTCAAAGATAGTATCAACAAGCATATCAAAAACTTCGATCTTACTACTAAAAGTCGATAGGCAATGCCGTTGTGAGCATATCCAAGAAAGATACAATCTACCGTCTTTGGTCCAAGCTTACGCTTCTTATTAATTGGAACATTGACTTTTTGCCAAACATCCCCACGTGCACAAGTATGAAAGTGATGGTTTCCTTCCAACCCATATCTCATATGGTGTTGTCTCTTTATTTCGTTTGGAATTCTATTCGGGACATGACTCGTAGTCAATATAGCTTCCCCACCATGCCTTAGATAAACCAAAGAAAGTGTCTAACATGGCATTAACCAAGTCGGTCGGTGTCGCGATTTTTTCCTCTCGGCAACCCCCGTTGGATTCAAGCGAATAGGGAGGTGTCCTCTCATGAATAATACCATGTTCCGCACAAAACTCATCAAATGTTATAGGAAAATATTCACCATCACGATCGACCTTAGACGTTTAATCTTTCTTTTCTAGTTGATTTTCAACTTCAGCCTTAAAGATTTTAAAGTAGTCTAATGCCTCATCTTTAGTTTTTTCAAGAAGTAAATATAGCAATATCTAGAAGCATCATCAATTAACGTCATGAAATATCTCTTTCCACCTTTAGTCAACACACCATTCATCTCGCATAGATCGGAATGTATGAGCTCTAGAGGTGCCAAGTGTCTCTCCTCCGCTGCCTTGTGAGGCTTTCGAGATTGCTTAGATTGCACACAACTATGGCACTTAGAACCTTTGGCAATGGTGAAATCTGAATTAACCGCAAAGCTAGATAAATGTGACATCAAACCAAAATTCACATGACATAAACGAGAATGCCAAACACTTGAATTATCATCAATTGTGCCACAAATATAATTCACTCGACTTATTACAAAAAAATCTGCCAAACTTAGGCGAGAACAAGCCACCACAAAGCCACAACCTTTACCAATAAACTCGTCCATGCTTAGACATAACTACTTTATTGGACTCCATCACTACCTTAAACCCATCTCTTAAAAGAAGGGAAACACTAATAAGGTTCTTACGAATAGTAGGGACATCTTTGCACGTTCTTCAGCTGCACAATTTTCCCTCGAAGTAAACTTCGGATCTACCGTGCCAACGCCTACGAACGTAAGCATGTGACCCATTCCCCATTAGGACGGAAAAGAACCTTGTAGCTCTTTATAAGAAGAAAACAAAGAGATGTTAGCACACACATGAATATTAGCACTGTATCAACCCACCAACTTGGTGATTGAAATACCGATAGTACAAGTAGGAACATTCATCGTACTCCTCATCAAAGATTGCTAATAGTCACGAGGTTGACATTCTTATTATTCCCATTGGAAAAGTGACTAAGTCTGTCCACAAGTGAAGCAAAGCACCTCATCATTATTTTCTTCTTCTCAAAGGTAGTTGTTAATTTGGCATTGGAAGATTTATTCCCTTTGTTCTTGCCATGTGGGTTTTTCTCACACAAAATTAGTGCTAGAATGGCTCTTGTTCCCCTTATCAATAGTATTCTTCACCCGAATATTTTTCTCAACATCAAGAGATGCTATCGGGTTTACAACCGATATTTTACGTCCCTTGTGTTTAAGAATTGTGCCGAAGCCCTTTCATGAAGAAGGTAACTTAGCAATATTGCATCCGGCTACAAACTCATCGGGTATGACATACTTAAGGAGTTCAAGTTCTCTTGCCATGTGTTGAACCTCATGCGCTTGCTTGACTATAGACGGTTAGCAACCATCTTGTAGTCATAAAAGCTCTCCATAATGTACAACTCGGATGTACCAATGGTTGCATTCAGTTGATCCCACAATGCCTTCTCATCTTGGAAGTGCAAGTTTGCATCTTCTAGATGACTAGCAAGACTATTTAGGATTGTTCTAAAGATAGTGTTGTCTCCCCGGAACCTTCTCTTATCTCTAGAGATATTTCCCCTGAGGTGATCCAACGTAATCCGAACATCTTAGTCTCTAGCCGAGCATGGCCTTAACTCGTCATCTCTTAAAATGTGCACTAGAAAACTTTTTCTAGTCTCAAAGACGTCGATGAAAACAGCCATAGTTAAATCAAGAAAAAGCCTATACTAAGGTTTTTCGATTGTTGAATATTAGGCAATTTCAGTTAATTCCATAATATAAATCATGACAAATTGAAAGACTAGATTAAGCATGTTTAACAAACTAGCATGATAGAAACTCATATCACAGATCATAGCATGATTCAACATCATATAGCATAGCAAGCATAGCATGATCATAGTAATAGATGTAAGCACAACTAGCACACCATAGAGATTGGATAGATTGAGCATAATAAAACAATAGAATTAGATCATAGATGTATACCGCCGATGTAGAAGTACTTGGTGGTGAAGAAGCGATCGGCGATCACTCGAGTTTAGCCGACGAGATGACTTGTTGATGCAGTAGTTGTAGAAGATTTGGGAGCAATCGCGCGTGAAGAGCGCTTCCCAAAAACCTTATTCGCCTTCTCCCGGTGCGGGATCGCAAAGACGACGGTTCCGGAGACCTGCCGCCCGGTCGCCGGTGCACGCCGAACGATCGGGCTGGGAGATTGGCAACGCGGCGGCGCAGCAGCGAGAAGAGGAAAATACTATTTTACTACTTTAGGATTTTCTAATTAAAACTCCCAATTGTAGTTGTTATGTTGTGTCTATTCCCGGGAGGCTTGGTACAAATATATAGGGAGGAAAACTCCCTACCTCCATATCAACTAGTAATATGGTACTAATTGATATTGCACCTCCCACCTTTGCTCATGAGCTAAAACAATAAAGCCCATTAGGGAACACAAATATTGGGCCTTTGAGATTTATCGAAATTTCTTCATATGAATTTTAGGGGAACTTATTCATATATAAATTCTAACATATTATACCATACTAAAGTAGAAGAGTTCATTGCTGTTGTCAAGCAAATGTATCAAGAATATGCTTCATCCTCACAAAGCCCTGTTGGACCAAACTCCAATGCCAATGCTGAAAAGAGTAGCTTTGTGGAAGAAGAAGATGATGACGATTTTCAGAACTATCTATATGACACACAGTGTGGGGCTGATGAAGGTGGCGTAAGTGACTTGGACAAATACATGACAGAGCCACCACTATGGGTTCCTAAAGCTGGTAATGACAAATTTGAGATCTTATCATGGTGGAAGACGCATCAAGAGGTATATCCAATTCTAGCTACACTAGCTCGTGATGTCTTAGCTATCCAAGCATCCACGGTTGCTTCAGAGTCTGCTTTTAGTGCCGGGGGACGTGTAATTGATCCGTTCCGCAGTCGTCTTGAACCTGAGATGGTTGAAGCATTGGTCTGCACCAAAGACTGGGTGGCAGCATCTAGAAGAGGTAATCACTTTTTCTCATTCTTTACTCTCTTATTTAGGCTGTTGAATTATAAAAAATAATTTTGGCCATCTAATAAAATATTTTTCTTCATAATGTGCAGATCATAACAAAGGGGTTGCATCTATCCTTAACGATCTAGAGGTTGCACAGACTCTTCTTGCTAATTTGACACTCGAGGATCTTGAGGATCAGGTATGGCATTTTTACATATACTGTGAGTAATTTATAAATACTTTTGTTGGTTACTCTGGTGAAAGTTTTTATCTACCAAAATTCGCAGGAGAAACAAATGTCTAGCGACAAGGAAGATGAGGATTGAGGACTACTGGACTAATAAAGTGGAGAACTAGTAGACGGCAAAGAGTGATGGCGAAGTTTTGCTTAATTAAGAATATTTGCTTCTTTTATATGTTTCTTTTATACTGATAAATCCAAATTTAGAACTTGTATTAATTTTGTATTGATGGTGATTATTTCGAGTTGCATTGCCACTTTATGACTTTGGTTAAAAAATTGTTTTTCATTATAAAAAACAGCACGTAAGCGTATATTATCCGACTTTGAAAAGTCCGCTTCCGGCTCGACACCGGTCGAACCCGTACCATTTCCGACATCCTAAAAATCCGTATTCGCATCCAAATCCGCATAATATCCGATCCGCTCGAATCCGTTTACAAAAAGAAGGATTAGGATATGGGAGAGCTATTATCCGCTCCGATCCGATCCGTTTTCATCCCTACTGACAACAACAAAGCACCTAATGTGGCCACCTAATGTTTGTTTTTCAGCTATACCATGGTTAATAAAATCAGCATCAACAGATGATACGTATAGCCGGTCACACACGATTCATTAATGCCTGCAAGCTAATCAGATCAGTCCAAAACAATCGCAATCATGTGACAAAGGGCAAGACCACCAGACTCGTCGGTCAAAATATAATGTGGCAGTCTTGCATTTTGCCCCCATCATTTTGTTATGTTTCTTTTTCCATCCCAAGACCTCGTCTTATATATGACTGAAGCAGTGAACTGAGAATATGCATATGTTATATGTGTTAATATAGGATCGACTAGGGAGGTAACCAGTGAAGACATCTAGTGTATGAAATTGGGTATAGCAATTCCTAATTAGACGATCTACTAGAGTATGGGAAGGTAGCACCGCAGCAGTAGATCGGGAATGGAGAGATAGTGCAGTACCAGATCCGGTGGGAGGAGCAGGAGGTGTGGAGGAGCTCGATCCGGCAGCCATCAGGAAGGAGAGGTCGATGTAGTGGCGTCGGTGGTTCTTCCCGTCAGCTCAGCGCCACCCTCTTAGATCGGTGTTAGGGTTTGTAGGTGGGGAAAGTGACGGCTCAGGTGAACCTCGTGACTCGAGCCTGCCAGCTCCCCCACCTATTTAATATGGCGCTGGTGACAGGGGCCCACCAGCCATCTTGGGCTGGGCGCCCCCGATCAGGGCGCGAGAACCAAGGATGGGCCTAGTCGTTGGACTGGGCCTGTGGAGATCAACCTAACAATCTTCCCCTTGATCTCCTCTCATAACTTTACCTTTACTGTATTTACCTATTTCATCACAGATCAGCACATAGAGCGAGCTACAAGTACGTATTTCTCAGTAACAGTGATGCGACAAGCTGCTGGAGGTCACATTATTTGGGATTTTTTTATTGATATCCTTTTTACTTCATGTTTGGATAATCCTGTCAGAGCATACCTAGGGCGGAAAGCTTCAATGTAGAGTTGGGAGTTCTAAAATTTGAAGGTTTAAATAATATAGTTCCTGCCACATTGTGTGATCGTGCTGCCTTTTTCTGTCTATATTTAGTTTAAGGTATCTTGTATAGAAGAAGTGAAATGTATCAGAAATAAATTAGTAGATATACTAAATAAATAATGGGATCTAAGCATCCGTCTCCTATCCGACCTATGAAATGCCAATTTGGGCTGCCATCTTCAGAGCTTCCAAAAAATCGTAGTGTTAGCACGGGCATTATACTATACAATAGATTCACAGTTTTGATAAGTTTGTCAAGGCTACTGTTTGGCCTTGTTTTATTAAGAATCATATACTCAGTTTAGTGGTTTTAGAAAAATAAGCATTTAACTGTGTTATAAACTGACCCACTTGCTACTTCTAGAAGGAACCTGAGCGGTGTGTCCTTACTTTTATCAAGGTAGGTGCCGATATTGTTTGTGTCCACTGTGAACAACCATCCGTTTACACCGAAATGTCAATCAGGTAACCATCTGTACCATCTTATATGTTTACAAGTTAATGATCAGATAATAGAATATATACCAATGAATGTGGTTTTTCTTCTTGCCTAACCTGAAAGAGATTATCCAGAGGTCTAATGAATTTACTGAGCAAGGCTATTTGATCAGCATCAAGGACATATCAACTCGTGATAAGAAGGGGAGTGATAAAATCTGGTAGATACCGAAATGATTTTGCACTTAGCAATAGCATTCTACCTGGTGGTTTAATTATTTCTAACCATTCATGTGCTACAGTGAATAGTTTGTCCATGGACAGGATGAGAATGGATCCAAGTAGTATAATATTGATCCATGGACAAATGATAGACCCAGTTGTTTAACTGGTACAGATTTGGCAAATTTTGTACTCTCAAACAGGAGAGGTTTGAGGTGAAGGTGAAAGAGCTCCAGGAGTTAGCAAGATGTCCTCGGAGGACATGCTTGATGTATGGTTTCTCAAAAGATTGACATAGTTCAGTGTTGTGAAATAGGGAGCAAAAAATGAGGGAGTGCCTAAACTGTTGCCGATGGTTTGATGCCATCGAAAGTGTTATAAGCATATGACGATTTTCTATCATATTTTTTTTTTTTTTAGTTTGTTTATTAATTCATTATTATACAAACTTGTGCCAAAATGTTTCTTTAATTAATCAATCTTATTAGTTTGGCTATTTTTATTTTTATGTTTTATTTTAGTTTTGTGATTTATTTTTTTCTAGACTCCACCGTAGCGTTAGCACGGGCAATATACTAGTATCTAATAGTCACAGCATAACTAAATAATATCAACTAGCAAAGACTAACTGGTGACCATCTGTAAAATACTAATATTGAAGGACGCGCTACAGCAAATTTCTTCGTCGATCCACAAACCTACTCGGTTGATCTTATATGGACGATTAGGATTAATAAAGTTTAACCCGCAGCCGTCGGGTGCGGGTGGGGCAGGGCGGATTGACTAGTCGAATTTTTGGCAGGGTCAAGTTAGGGGAATCGGAGCGGGTTAGGTACCTCTAATAGAGGCTGACAACAACAAAGCACCTAATGTGGCCACCTAATGTTAGTTTTTCAGCTATACCATGGTTAATAAAATCAGCATCAACAGTTGATACGTATAGCCGGTCACACACGATTCATTAATGCCTGCAAGCTAATCAGATCAGTCCAAAACAATCGCAATCATGTGACAAAGGGCAAGACCACCAGACTCGTCGGTCAAAATACAATGTGGCAGTCTTGCATTTTGCCCCCATCATTTTGTTATGTTTCTTTTTCCATCCCAAGACCTCGTCTTATATATGACTGAAGCAGTGAAGTGAGAATATGCATATGTTATATGTGTTAATATAGGATCGACTAGGGAGGTAACCAGTGAAGACATCTAGTGTATGAAATTGGGTATAGCAATTCCTAATTAGACGATCTACTAGAGTATCGGAAGGTAGCACCGCAGCAGTAGATCGGGAATGGAGAGATAGTGCAGTACCAGATCCGGTGGGAGGAGCAGGAGGTGTGGAGGAGCTCGATCCGGCAGCCATCGGGGGAAGGAGAGGTCGATGCAGTGGCGTCGGTGGTTCTTCCCGTCAGCTCAGCGCCACCCTCTTAGATCGGTGTTAGGGTTTGTAGGTGGGGAAAGTGACGGCTCAGGTGAACCTCGTGACTCGAGCCTGCCGGCTCCCCCACCTATTTAATATGGCGCCGGTAACAGGGGCCCACCAGCCATCTTGGGCTGGGCACCCCGATCGGCGCGGGAACCAAGGATGGGCCTAGTCGTTGATCGGGCCTGTGGGAGATCAACCTAACAATCTTCCCCTTGATCTCCTCTCATAACTTTACCTTTTATCAGTATTTACCTATTTCATCACAGATCAGCACATAGAGCGAGCTACAATGTACGTATCTATTCTGATAATAGATAACCTTTGGGCCGTTTATAGTCCAGGAATTATAGGTTTTCCCTTAAACCCATGCCGGCTACATGTTCTCCAAACACGTTGGGTGGTAAACCTTTTGTAAGCGGATCTACCAACATCTTTATAGTGCTTATATGTTCAAGACTTATTACATTATCCCGAACTTTATCTTTCACAACATAGTACTTTTATGTCAATGTGTTTGGCAGCAGCACTTGACTTATTGTTGTGAGCATATGTTACTGCTGGCTCATTGTCGCAGTACAATTTTAGTGGTCCATGGATGTCGTCAACCACTTTTAGACCGGGCATGAACTTCTTTAGCCAGTTCACCTGCCCCGTTGCCTCATAACAAGCAACAAACTCGGCATACATTGTGGGCGATGTAGTGACGGTATGTTTTGAGCTTTTCCACGAAATAGCTCCACTGCGAGTGAAGATATATCCGGCGTGGATTTTCTATCATCTCCCGCATAGTCTCGACCTGAGTATCCTAATATCATTAGGGAATCGGATCTTCTATATGTCAACATGAGGCCTTTAGTACCTTGCAAATACCGCAAAGACTTTCTTTACCAATTTCCGGTGTTCCGCTCCCGGATCACTCGAAATCGCCAAGTAACCCGGTCACAAAAGCCAAGTCGAGCGCGCGTGCACACTTGTGCGCATCTTGTAATCTTCCGACGGCTAAAAGCGTATGGAACATTTTTCATGTGATCATGTTCATATCGGTTGTTAGGGCACTGATGTTCCCCATATCTTTCACCCTTGACTATAGGAGCAGGCCATGCACTACATTTGTGCATACTGAATTTCTTTAAGACTTTCTCAATGTAAGCCTTTTGAGACAGTCCCAATACCCTTAGCGCCTATCTCGGTGAATTTCTATGCCCGTAACATAAGAGGCTTCACCGAGATCTTTCATATCAAACTTAGAGGACAAGAATTTCTTTGTCTCTTGTAGTAGACCAACATCACTACTTGCAAGTAGAATATCATCAACATATAGAATCGGAAAATGTATTTCCCATTCTTAAACTTTGTATACACACAATTGTCCTCTACATTCTCCTTAAATCCAAACCTTTTGATCGTCCCCGGATCAAACTTCAAGTTCCATTGTCTAGAGGCTTGCTTTAATCCATAAATGGATTTCTTTAGACGACATCCCATATTTTCCTTCCCTTTCACAACAAAACCTTTCGGTTGTGCCATGTAAACATTTTCCTCCAAATCCCCATTTAGGAAAGCCGTCTTTACATCCATCCGATGTAACTCTAAATCAAAATGTGCCACTAAAGGCGATAATGATCATGAAAGAATCTTTACTAGAGACTGGAGAAAATGTCTCATTGTAATCACTACTACTGATTCGCTCATCACTACCGCCGGCGCCACGCCGAATTTAATCCACCGGGCGGTGTTGATCCTCGCCCGGCAAAGATGAACCGCTCAGCGCCGGAAACTCGTAAAACTCCACGGATTCGACCAATTCGGCGGTGAAGACTTAGATCACCACCGTGTTGAATCGTTCCAGCGGTGGTCTTGATGGACACGTATCACCGGAAACTTCGAAACTCCACGGATTCGACCAATTTGGCGGTGAAGACTTAGATCACCACCGTGTTGAATCGTTCCCCGGCAAATGGTCTTGATGGACCTGAGATCACTCGCGGGTTTGAATTAGAACCGAAAAGCGATTTGAAGATTGACACAACCGGGTTGAATTAGAACCGATAGCGATTTGGGAGGGAAGCAAATTAAAGGAACCGATAGCTCGCGGGGTTGAATGAAGAAGGAACAAGAAAAACAAACGATAGAAACAGAGAACGGAGATGAATTAAAAATGACTTGAGAGTCATTATATATTACTAGATATTATATTTACAAAACGAAAAACTAAAAGAAAGCGGCGACCGCCATCGCCTCCGCCGCCGCCGCCGCCATCGCCTCCTCCACCGCCGGCCGCCTAGGCCCGCCGCCGCCGCCTGCCGGCCTCGTCCTCGCCGCCGGCCCGTCCTCGCCAGGCCGCTGCGTTCCCCCGTGGCTGCACGGAGCTCCGCCCGGCCGGCCGGTATCCCCTAGCGAGGATGTCGGGCATGGCCTCGACCTTGAAGGCGTAGAAGTTCGCCTTCTCCACCAACGGCCAACCCACCGTTGGCGGGCCGACTTCTTCCGGCCGGGCCGGTGAGCTTCCTAGGGGCGTCGTGGAGGCGCCCATGGTGAAGACAAGCTCCTCGTTGGTGTAGACGCCCGGCCATCTCGTCGATGAAGAAGAAGCTAGCTGCACGGGGTTTATGGAAAGAGAGAGGCTAATTAGCGATGGAGATGGTACCAAATCGGGCGTTGTTATATAGTAGCAAGCCATGGAATGCATGCGGTCCATTGTCATTCCCAAGACGCCAGCGCCCATGAAAATGATCCAACAAGCACGACCGGCTCATCCAATGGCCGCCGCGACGTCCCGCCTCCCCACGAAAGGCCGACCGGCTACGCTTGCGCTAGCGTTTCCAATGGCCGCTTCCTCGGCCGGCACGGCGTTTCCCAACACCCAATCCCGAAATCCCCTGGTTCGATCCCCAACAAGCCGCTTTTGACCATTTTTTCAAGAATGATGATCGAGTTTAGCATTGTTATTTTGAAACAAGGAATGCATGCTTCACATTGTTTACCATTGCTACAAGATCAACCACACGCACCTTCGATGCCGACGGGTGAGGGAGCAGGGAGGGAGGGAGGGAGGGAGATGAGAGACTTCGCGGGCCGGAGCACGAAAATGACACACTCAACAAGCCGTAGCACGTCCACTACACCGCCGGGCTATTTAAAGAATCAAACTTTGTACCGCCCAACGGATAGCCATCAATTTTTTTTTTTTTTTTTACCACAATACCGTAGGCTTATCACGTTCACTTAGCGTGTTCACGGTGGCTTTGTCTTTGCATGCATGCCGCCGCTTGGAGAACAGCGTTGCCCGCCGCAGCATTCACTACCGGTTAGGAACCCCGACGGTGTCTCTCGAATCGATGAGAAAAGCCGCGGGCACCACCGCGGCGTCGGCGGGTTAAATCAATGTCGGTTAAAACACCGCCGGGTGTAGTTTCACACCCGGTAGTGATGTATAGATCACTGTCGGTGCGGATCTTTACGCGGTGGTATTCAACATCACCGCCGGGTGAAAACTTAAACCCGTAGTGTGATTCGAAAAAATTCAACGGCGCCGCACAGTTCTCAACTCGATTTGGGTGACCATCGCACCAATGCCGGGCGCCTTTGCTTCCATGTCCTCCGCACAACGGCAAATCGACTCAACCACGCCATCTCGCCTATTTAAACGGCAAGGGGGACGCCGTGTTTTTGCACCCAGCCCTCCTCTCTGTTCTTGCATTCTTGGTTCGTCCAAAGGTTCCTAACCCTCTCCTCAAAATACTGAGAGGGCTTAGTTTTGAATTTTAGTGTCATGGGTTTTGGATCTAGGAAATCTTTTTCTCCTTATTTTCCTTGTTCTTCGCCCCTCGATCTTCTTTGCTAGCAAAGTACTTTCCAGTTCTACATACATATGGCCTTTCTTTGGGAGAAAGCCCTCCACATACTGATATGCCTAGTCCAAGAAAATGGTTTACGTAAAAGGTGCTAGAAGAGTCTTACTTGATGAAGGAGAGTCTCCCGGGGCATGCAAAATTCTATGGGTGCCATGATTCAAGATCGAACTCGGACTCATATTAAGAGTCCGGAGTCCTTGTGCTTTGGGGGTGCTAGTGTTCACCAATATCCTGGCACATGGGCATATAGTATCTCGAATCATATGGTGCATCCATGGAAAAACAATGACCATTGGACCTCAGTTCTTTGTGATTTCATCCTCGGTCCAATGGTCAAGTTTGGGGTCAAGATGAAGCTCCCAATGAATCTCATCCTCCAACCTCCTCAATGAGTGCACGTAGCGGCCTCGCCACTTCTTCGATCCGAGGAGATGCTACAAGAGACTTACTTGAGGTGGTTAAATTTTAATGTGTTTGTACACTTTGATTGGAGCATTGACCTATCTCGTGAATTGGTCTTTGTTACCATATATTTAGTTCTATGTAAGGTCTTTGCTATGGAAATATATGTAATGTAAGGTCTTTGTTATGGAAATATATGCAATCAAATTTCTTATATCTCAAGTGTATTTACGTTTGATATGAATCTTGATTGTCTCTTCGATACCTTTGAGTTCCCATTTTTTACCCTTCATCGAACATAATAAAGACGGTTAAGTCAATGAAATATGCTTTGCATATTGTGAGGAAAATTCAATAGATATATCCAAATCTAATGTGAATGAAATAAAGTTATATATGTAACAAAAACAAAGAACAGATAATGAATTTTATTCACATCCATATCCCCTTAAGAACAGATAACCAAAACCCCAAATTTTAAGTGAAGCATCTACTGTACATATGCAAAGAAGATCGCAACAATGCATGCATGCAAACCGAGTGAAGTGACAACACTTTGTGAATTCACTGGATACATACAAACAACCGGTAGTGATATTGTATTCACCTTAGGCTCCATTCAAATAACCATTAGTCATGTTGTTATCACTACCGGTTATATCTTAATACCCGGCGGATGATGTACCCGCACCGATCAATCGCTATAAATCAAGGCGCCCCTACCGCATCCACACACATACCCAAGCACGCACCCATGAGCTCCGGTCACCCCGCACGAAATCCACTTTCACCGTTTCACTCTCTCTCTCTCTTTCTAGGAGATTTGTTCATGGCTCCGGGATATTACATTGGTAAGGATATTTTTTTTTCTTGTCTATAGAATTCCTATATATATGCATATAAACAATACATAGATATATACTACTATATATATTTATGAGCTTTGTCCTTTTTTTCCTTTTTATCGCCACCGGTGGTATGAATGGTCCTCGGCCTTTGCCGCCACCACAAGAACCAGGTTTCCACGTTGGCGATGAGCCATTTGCCCCCTCGGTGTGGACACAAGGCCATTCCCTTATCCAAATATCGTATGTAATTTTTTTTTTCTAACATTTTTTTATTTCTTATTTTACTATAACAAATACATGGACAATTAGTTTAACTTAACGTCATTTTGTTGCATTTATATGTTTCACGACTTTATCCCCAATACAATGGCTAGAAACAAAGACTTAGCCGGTTCTCTATCTCTGGTTTTGTGGAGACCATGACATCTAAAGCATCGTCACACCGGTCATCAACTATATACGTGTGAAATAAGTTTTTACATCCCTTCGAGGATTCCAGGACACAAATGACCACCTAATCCACGAGAGGGGAAACGAGAGAACGACCGCGTGCAAGCGCCGAAAGTACCTTGCCGCTTCCTTGTGCTTAGATTCTCTTCGACGTGTTTGCTACATTGTGCCTCGATTTCTCGCACTTCAAGATATTTGCCTTGTCTGGCGATAATATCCCCCATGGCAATATAGCGAATATGTTGGGAGTTACAACCATGATGATGTGGTAATAAATTAAATTCATCATTTTGGCAATGCATATTAGATAGATTCACATCATCCTCATTCATTTTGATTCTCCCACTTACGCATTCTTGCTCCACGATCTTACTTATGCTTTGCATGTGGCTTGGCGGCCGTTCTCGACCAAGCTACGAGGCCACTTCGGTACGATTGGGACTTCTCATTGCACACCTTGGCCACAAACTATGGAAGGGCGACAATACTACATAAGGTTTACTAACTTAGGCACCGGGTCGCTCGAGTAGGTTATATCTATGGTCGAGCATTTTTACGTCCTTGCGAGGGACGAGAGAGTGCAATCATAAGGGCATTAACCTTCATCGACTCAAGCGGATACTTAATCCATGACATCAATTACCGATATTTCTACAATCCTACATTCGTGTGCATGGATCACAAGCCGGACCCAATAATGATCCCGACGGCGATGATGATGATTAGTGTGTTTACTATGTTAATTATTTGTAAGGTTGTATGGTTACTTCCTAATTAATTTATAATGTTCTTGTGGCCCATGTGGTCTCAAACTTTTTGAGCCTTTCACATGCAAATTGGGAAGCACCCACGAAGTTTGAGATTTTTCGGAGTTGGTTTGGTACTTTTCCCGGTTTATTTGAATTTCTCAGCGACGCCACCTTGTAATTATAGTTTGAACCGAGCGTACCCACGAAAAGAGCCGAATGCTTGCTAGACTTTTCCACGGGGTCTCATGTGCCCTAGGAGGCAAATCACCATGGAGGTCCAAGAAAAATTCTTGTGTTTCCATGGTTTAATTAGCCTTTGTCGCCCTTTTAGCAAGAAGAAAATCATAGTAATTAAAATATTTATCGAAAAAACCTAAGAACTTGTGTGGGGCCATATTTTGGGTGTACATGGCTGGGAAAAAAAAAATTCAAGCCATTTCCACCAAGGAGGATTACACATCCTTCACAGAGGCACATGATCCCTACCATCGAACCCGGGACTATACAAAGGTAGTTCTTGTGCTCCATGTGGTTCATATGTTTGCTTGGTGTTGTAGTGGTCTCAAACTTTTTCTGAGCCTTTCACATGCAAATTGGGAAGCACCCACTAAGTTTGAGATTTTTCGGAGTTGGTTTGGTACTTTTCCCAGTTTATTTGAATTTCTCGCGACGCCACCTTATAATTATAGTTTGAACTGAAGCGTACCCACCTAAAAGAGCCTAATGCTTTGCTAGACTTTTCCACGGGTCTCATGTGCCCTAGGAGGAAAATCACCATGGAGGTCCAAGAAAAAAATTCTTGTGTTTCCATGGTTTAATTAGCCTTCTTGTCGCCAGCTTTAGCTAGAAGAAAATCATAGTAATTAAAATATTTATCGAGAAAAACCTAAGAACTTGTGTGGGGTCATATTTTGGGTGTACATGGTCGGGGAAAAAATTCAAACCATTTCCACCAAGGAGGATTACACATCCTTCACGAGGCACATGATCCCTACCATCGAACCAGGACTATACTGAAGGTAGTTCTTGTGCTCCATGTGGTTCATATGTTTTTGCCGGTGTTGTAGTGGTCTCAAACTTTTTCTCGAGCCTTTCACATGCAAATTGGGAAGCACCCACGAAGTTTGAGATTTTTCGAATTGGTTTGGTACTTTTCCCGTTTATTTGAATTTCTCAAGCGACGCCACCTTGTAATTATAGTTTGAACCGAGCGTACCCACGAAAAAAGAGCCTAATGCTGCTAGACTTTTCCACGTGGTCTCATGTGCCCTAGGAGGCAAATCACCGTGGAGGTCCAAGAAAAATTCTTGTGTTTCCATGGTTTAATTAGCCTTCTTGTCGCCCGATTTAGCTAGAAGAAAATCATAGTAATTAAAATATTTATCGAAAAAAACCTAAGAACTTGTGTGGGGTCATATTTTGGGTGTACATGGTCGGGAAAAAATTCAAGCCATTTCCACCATGGAGGATTACACATCCTTCACAGAGGTACATGATCATCCATGAAGTGGCGATTTTCTATTTCACGCCGCTATTGCGTGTAATAACCGGGCAGCGAATAGGATTGGGGTGAAATTTTCCAAATCTATCTCGAACCTCCCGCCATTTCGTTCCCCACCGCGCCAAACCAGCCTTTGCCTATATATATAGGTGAGTGGCTCGGGCGAAATTTTGGCAAGCCATTTGAACACCGCGCCATTCTCGCTCCCCACCGGGCGCCGAAAGAGCACCGGATTCGCCGACGGAGCGCACCACCAACTCCAACGTCGCCGCTTAAATTGTCCCCCTTACGCTGCCCGGGCCGTCCAAGATCGCGCATCCCCGGTCGTTCCGCTCCGGTGGAATCGAGGCTGGACGGCGTTCTCCCACGCCGCACTCCTCCACTCCGACGTCCCCCAACGCCGCGCCCGGCATCCTCTCGCCCTTCGGCCCCTTCCACGGTGAGAACTAATTATCCCTTTAGGTGTACGAAGTTTTTACCTATGAGAATGAGAACTAATTCGCATTTGTCCTAGCCTCGCGCCGCGCTTGGTCTTCATCCACGCCGACGGAGGACCGCCGCCACACCTCTCGCGCCCCCACGACCTCACGCCCGTCTTCCTCTTCACCGCCCGACCCCGTACCGTCCCACGACCTTGTCCTCCTCAAATCCTCCAAGACAAGATAGGAGCGCACGAGGCGCAAGAAAGCTTGGTGAGTGCGTCGGTCCACGCCCTTGAGGTGTTCGTTGAAATGCCCGCCTTGGTCACTACAACCCGTGCTTTCGAATTGTGATTGAAATTCATGAGTTAGTGTTGTTCGAAATCCGGTTTGGATATTTTAAATATATGTCCATTAACTTACTTGTACAACTTTTATGAATAACGTAGCAATATCATCCTATTTTGGTGACATGTATAGGCAAGCATGGCGTGGTACGTAGTGTTTGTTGGTCGCGTCTTGGGGATCTATCTAACCCGGGAAGATTGCTATGCTCATGTCCAAGGCTACGCTAATAATTGTTCTGAAAAAATACAACACCGAAGGTGAAGCCGCCGTCGCCTACAATGGTGCAAACTAGCCGGCCCCCGGAGATTGAAGAGAAGCCACCCCACATACTTATGAAGATTGCGAGAATTGCCGCTTGCTTAATTGGTTTTGGAAATATGTCATGCTTTTATTTATGTCTATGACTCTATGGTCATTGGTCTTTTTATTTTAGAAGTTCATGTAGGCTTAGTTTCTAGAACATTAGGTGGATTTTGTTGTATGTAACCATTAAATCCTGTAATGTTTTGACGATATTAATGTATGATGATTTTTCGGATTTAAAAAGAGCTGAATTCCACGAATAAATTCACAAATTAAAAACAAAAACGCCGGGTGGCACAGGCCCGACAGTGAATGAGCAACAAACCGGTAGTGTAACTATACCAAACACTATCGGTTTGAATTACTAACCGTCATAGACGACAGAAACATCACTGTCGGCTGCATTAACCAACCGATAGTCTCCACTCTAATAACGCCGTTGGGTTGAGATCAGCCGACGGTGTTCACGTAAAGTTCACCGACGGGTTCAAAGTAAGCCGCCATTGTTAGATCTTCGATACAATCGCCGCTCCGGTCTAACCCGATAGTGTTATCGTCCATTGAAGCTTCGCCGGTTCGTTAAAGCCCGACGGTGCTCCCAATATCAACTCGCCGGTGACTTCCGAACCTGCATTGCTTGGATCAAAAATGCCGCCGGGTCGTGGAACACCCGACAAGTGTTTCGGTGACGATCTTGCCGCCGGGTTCGATATCAAACCGGCGATCTCTCCTCGCATCACCGCCGGTGTTTTGACCCGGTAGTGTTTCAAACCCCACATCACTACCGCTATGGTTCTACCGGTTCAGTTTTTGGCAGTGAAGGGGGGTTGGAGCCCAGCAGTGATGGACAATTCTGTAGTAGTGAATCAATTCCTTCCCTCTATGTGAAACCTTTTGCCACAAGCCGCTCTTTGTATTTTTCTATATTCCCTTGGGAGTCATATTTCGTCTTGTAGACCCATTTTGCAGCCCTCTTTTTTTTGGCTCCTTTAGGAATTGTTTCTAAGTCCCAAACTTCATTGGAACTCATTGATTTCATTTCTTCTTTCATGGCCTCAAGCCACTCAGAAGAATGATCGCTTCTCATGGCTTCTTCAAATGAGGTGGGATCACCCTCCATTTGACCCTCTTACGGGCATACACTTCATAGTCATCGGGAATCACAGATTTCCTGACTCTTTGAGACCTTCTAGGGGCCTCAATATTTGGGTCATTTTCAGCTTGAGGCTGTTCTAGCTCCCCCTCATGTGTGGCATCATTTTCTATAGGATCATGTAAAACAGGTTCCTCTTGTACATTATCTCGGTGCCACAGAGAACTAGCAATGTGTGCTTGCACCACAAGATATCTTGTACCGTTGGTGCAACAACAAATGTAGTGAGAAAAATGGCTCTTGAGCCATCGGAGTAGGTGCACACACCCTCTTCTCCTCAAGATCAATATCTCGAGCTACCATGCTCCCCTGACCATTACATCCTCTAGAAAAACAAAGATGTCTTGTTTCTACAAACTTTGTATGTCGGTCGGGGACAAGTAGAAACAAAAACCTTTTTGACTTTTCGGATAGCCAATGAAGTGACAACTCACCGTCTTGGAATCCAGTTTTCCAATGTTTGGATTAAATAACTTAGCCTCGCCAGGGGCTCCCCACACACGTAAATGGTTGAGTGAGGGTAGTCTTCCTGTCCACAACTCATACGGTGTTTTTGGCACCGATTTACTAGGCACTCTCATTGAGAATATGAATGGCGGTTTTTAAAGCCTCCATCCACAAACTTAACGGTAGTGTGGAATAGCTAATCATGCTACGTTACCATATCCATAAGAGTACGATTCGTCTTTCAGGCTACTCCATTCTCACCGAGGATCGCCCGACATAGAATACTTGGGTAACTATTCCATTTCCTGTAAGTACTTTGCAAAAGGTCCGGGAACTTGACCAAAAGGGGTATGCCGACCATAGTATTCACCTCCCCGGTCGGATCGACTATCTTTATTTTCAAAATATGCTGATTTTCAACTTCAATCTTAAATATTTTAAATTTATCCAACGCTTCGAACATTCTTTAATTGGATAAATATAGCCATAACGTGAGTAATCATCGATGAACGTTATGAATCAATCATAACCATCCACACTTCGCACGAAATGGACCATAGATATACGTGTGGGATTATCTCGTAATATTCCCGCACTTCGCTTTGGCATTTTCTTAACGCTCTTTACATACTTTCCTTTTAATGCACTCTATGCATTGTTCTAATTCAGAGAACTCTAATGGTGGAAGAATATCATTCTTCACTAATCTCTCTTTCTCCCCTCGAAATATGGCCTAAACAAAAGTGCCATAATTTCGATGATTCATTAGAGTCCTCTTTCTTTTTTTCTTGTTTACATTCACGAGATAAGGTCGCATTCACATTGTCGCGTGCAATTTTATTAACATCGCAAACAACATTCACATCATTACTCATAGATAACAAATAAAGCTCGTCTTGTCGGAAGGCAAGACCAACACATGCATTACCAAAATGGCAATCATATCCATCATTATCTAAACGAGATACACCTATCAAGTTTCTATTCAATGAAGGAACATAAAGAACGTCTCAAAGTAGCGATTAGAAGCCTGTAGCAAGCTCTAGAGGTAGGTCACCAATGGCCTCCACATCTGCTCGAATTCCATTTGCGACCTTAACCCATCTTTTCGCTTCTTGCCGTGGTTCTCGTCGAACGTAATCCCTCAGAAACAATTAGCAACATGAACAGTTGCACCGAGTCAATCCACCAAGTATTTTTGGAATAACTGACATACAGGGTTTCATTTACAAATGTAATTACATTCTCACATTTACGTGCCATCAAGATCTTTAGGAAATCAGGACAATTATTCCTGATATGCCCTTTGAAGCCGCAGCGATGACACACGATGTCATTCGCCCCTTCCGGTGCCGTTGTTGTGGCTTTGTCTTTGAGGCCGGGTACCTAGGCCGGTACCTAGACTGGTGCTTTGAGGACCGCATGGGAGCCTTATTCTTTGCCTTGGAGGGGAAGGATGATTATTTCTTTTTCTTATTATCATTATCCTTCACATGGTTGATGTTTCCACCATTTAAGGCTTTCAGACCTTCCCTCCTCTTGTAGGCACATGGTGTGCACTTCTCCAAGTCCCACTTTTCCGGGGCCGAGCATTATAGTTCACAACAAGCTTCATACTCCTTTGGCGGTGAAGCAAAAACCGGATGGATTAGAAACTCCGGTGGAGGAGCCAGTCCCATTGGCTTCAAATTTTAGCCGCCAGAGTACCCATCTTATAGATGTGATCTCTAACGCTACCCTCGGTGTACCTTTCGGTCCACCAAATTTGTTTTATTAGCTGTGGTGGCATAGGTTTTTGTGGAGCCGATGAACCGGGCCTTAATCTTTTCAAGGTACTCAGTAGCTGTTTTCAGCTGGAAAGGAGTGTTGATATTTCTTAACGACATTACTAGAAATAGATAATAACCTATTTCGATAACGGCACCGAAATGCTTGTTGGCATTTCATAGTGCAATCACTAAGAATAAATAATATTCTTAGTGACCACATTAAGAAACATCGATGATAGATGGATTCATATGTTTGCGATAGTCAATCCGCAAGCGCACGGATCTATCATTGTAGCATTTCACCCGGTGGTATTCGGGTATCGTGATTTATATTTTCCCAAAGGAAGGCAGGGCTTGTGTAATTGCTAGCATAATGATGATAATGATCCACAATGTATTTATGAATAACCATTAGTCAAATGCAAGGGTAAGGAAATGATATTCGGGATAGTGACAAACACACATAAGCTACTACACCACTAGGGGGAGGTAAAGGATAAAAGAGAATCTACAATGAGAAGGTGGATTCTAAATATTGCACATGGGTAAACTCTAGTTTGCATATGAGGAGGCTAAATCATGATGGGATTACGATCTTATGATGAGGAGATGTCCGTAGCTAGTCTGCTAGCCGATAGACACTTTCGTAACTCCAACTCAACATCCGAATGTGGAGGAGTACAATGGGTAGAATAGGGCTATCATCACCTGCCCCCTACCTCACTACCGTGGAATGCCAACATTTATGATGGTTACTATAAACCCGGACACCACGTCCACGTGTATAGAAAACTACCTAAATCCCCCCAGAACTCCGACCCAACGGATTGACAAGCAAGGATAAAGGTAAACCCGAAGGTACACCAAACCATCATAATCTACATAAGCCAGGCCAATCTCTAGCGAAGTCGACATATGAACGGTTAATCCTATAGTTAGCCAAGTCCAATCTTTTAACATGTTAACTAGACCATAGTTCACACATTAATAAGATAACATGAGGGTAACTATACTCTAGCTCGAACGCATTGCAATATGAATATAGAGACTTGAAAGGAACTCCATAATAATATTAATATTACCAAAAGATCCTTCTAAGGAGACAAGCTCAACCTTGCTCAAAACTACAACTACAACTATAGAAAGTGAGTGAAGTGCTCAAGGGTGTGTGTGTTGTGTTTTGGAAGGGGGTGTGGCCTCTTATTTATAGTAGAGTGAAAGGTGTTCTTGGCGGGAGTTTTCGCTGCCAATACGCCGAAAAACACCACCATGCACTTTGCCTCTACTCCTCCGGAGTCGGGATCGGAGACAAGGCGCGGCGGGATCGGGGCAAGCCCACGGCGGCCGCCGCACTGGGGCGGCCGGCCCAGGTTTCGCCCGCCCCGTGCCGAAGCCTTCACGCGTGGGCTGGTGGCCCACTCTAGGTCGCTCTTTCGGAGGTGTTTTGATCCAGTTTGAATTGGTTTTGGCCTGGTCACGTTCCCCTTGGCAAAGCGTATTCCCCGAGTTGCGTTTCACTCTTTTATTTGACGTACTTTCACCCTGTTTCCGTGTTTGTTCCTACAAAACAAATATTCTTCAATACAAGTGGAACTAGGTGAGTAGTAAATGTTTATTTGGCATAAGTGTGCTTTTCCTCTTAATTAGAGCTAAGTTGGTGGTATAAAATGTATGATAGTGACCGCCAACAAGGAGCCCGCTATTGCCGGGTCAATTGTGTGCTTAATGACATCACACATTTTTGTTATCTCCTTTCCACCTTGCTTTGTGTAGATCGAAGGCCATGACTGCATCAGCATGTGCCTTCTCTCTAGCTACCCATGCAACATCAGGTCTCATCTGTTGCCCTAACCGAGCCTCTGGAGGACCAAGTAGGGACTCGGGTTATGGACAACCCGATCCACCTCTCAAATAACATGAAGGCAATACCAATGCCTTTCTTCCATTCAATGTAGTTCTCCCCTTTGAGAAGTGGGATCTCTTTAATGGAAGCTAGCATGTTGAAATTTCTTGAAAATACAATCCAAATCGAGGTGAGAAACATTAAAAATTATAGTAACCACGAGCATGTATGCATTAATTCTATATCACCGTTGGGCGTAAATAGAAATAATGCATAACCTAAACCATAGCATTATTATAAGCAACGTTGGTCAGCAAAAATAATACCATCATCAACATTAAATCCTTCTTTCTCCATTTAATTTATCTTGTTGGTTCAAAACTAATTGGAGAAAAAAAATATAACAATTTACGCAGCGGAAACATGAATAAAATTCCATAATTCTAATTTTCCGAAACTTAACGATAAAATACTGTTCTCTGATCAAATTATCGTTGGACAAAATTTGTAGAGAAACTAGCATCAAATTTCAACTCAAAATACAACAAATATGCATCAACATGGTTTCGAAATTAGAAAATTGAAAAACGATGACAATACTGTGCTTTTGGCCATTTCGCCCAAGACTGCACGCGCCCATGCCTGAACGCTGCTTTAGCGCCGCTGGACAGCCGCATGAGGACCGCCCACGATTGTGTTGAGCCGGGCGACCGCGCCCGTGCTTTAACGTGGGCCCGGGCGGGAATCGGACTGACCGCCTGGGCCAATTTCAGTTTGATTGGGCCTCACCGATCTCACCGTTGGTCTCGATCGGACGGCAGTCCGACGTTTTTGCCGGATCAAAAACGCCCGGGCCCGGCCGAGGAACCTAGGGTTCCATTCCACTCCCGTCTTTCTCTCGCTCTTGTCTCTCTCTCTTCTCCAATAATAACGGCACGACGAGGACACCATCCATGTCCGTCGCCAGCCAGCCAGAGAGCAAGAGCGGCGCCGCCGCGGCCACTTCGCCGGCGGGTGAGCTCCCCTTGGGGTGAGCGCAGCGCCGCCGAAGGGCTTCGCCCCGTGCCCGTCGGCCGCTATGTTACACCGGATACTTCAAGAGGGGTGGCGTATCCGTATCCGATACTGTCGGATACTCGGATGCGGATACTTGGATACACCATTTTAGTAGGTTTTATTTTAAGAAAGTGCGTATCCGCGTATCCGATACGTATCGTATCGGATACCCGCGCATGCACTGCACTGTGTAACATAGCCGCGGGGGCTCGCTTTGTTCTCGCCGACGGGCGGGTAACAGAGAGGCCTCCACCCACACGCATGGCAGTGGTGATGAAGGTAGGATCGGTCGAGTGCCGGGTTGGCCTCGCCAGATTCGATTTCATTCGACTTAGGGTTAGGGTTTCTCGATTTTTGATTTTTCCCAAATCCCTTTCTTATTCACCGGATTCAATCGAATCCGATCTCAACTCTACTGGATCCTAACCCTAGCGGCTCCCAGATACCATTGTTAATATAGGATCGACTAGGGAGGTAACCGGTGAAGACATCTAGTGTATGAAATTGGGTATAACAATTCCTAATTAGACAATCTACTAGAGTATGGGGAGGTAGCACCACAGCAGTAGATCGGGAATGGAGAGATAGTGCAGTACCAGATCCGGTGGGAGGAGCAGGAGGTGTGGAGGAGCTCGATTCGGCATCCATCAGTAAGGAGAGGTCGATGCAGTGGCGTCGGTGGTTCTTCCCGTCAGCTCAGCGCCACCCTCTTAGATCGGTGTTAGGGTTTGTAGGTGGGGAAAGTGACGGCTCGAGGTGAACCTCGTGACTCGAGCCCGCCGGCTCCCCACCTATTTAATATGGCGCCGGTGATAGGGCCCACCAGCCATCTTGGGCTGGGCGCCCCCGATCAGGGCGCGAGAACCAAGGATGGGCCTAGTCGTTGGACTAGGCCTGTGGAGATCAACCTAACAATCTCCCCCCTTGATCTCCTCTCATATGGACGATTAGGATTAATAAAGTTTAACCCGCAGCCGTCGGGTGCGGGTGGGGCAGGGCGGATTGACTAGTCGAATTTTTTGGCAGGGTCAAGTTAGGGGAATCGGAGCGGGTTAGGTACCTCTAATAGAGGCTGACAACAACAAAGCACCTAATGTGGCCACCTAATGTTTGTTTTTCAGCTATACCATGGTTAATAAAATCAGCATCAACAGTTGATACGTATAGCCGGTCACACACGATTCATTAATGCCTGCAAGCTAATCAGATCAGTCCAAAACAATCGCAATCATGTGACAAAGGGCAAGACCACCAGACTCGTCGGTCAAAATACAATGTGGCAGTCTTGCATTTTGCCCCCATCATTTTGTTATGTTTCTTTTTCCATCCCAAGACCTCGTCTTATATATGACTGAAGCAGTGAAGTGAGAATATGCATATGTTATATGCTGTATGCGGCCACAGGCGGGCTTTGTGAAACGAAGAAGCAAATATTTGAGATCAAGTATATATAGGTTCAATCATATTTCAGTGGAGTATATCTTAGTTCCAATCCATATCCTGCACCCAAGCTCATTCCATAACCAGGTACGTTCATGTGGTTATCTTTTCACTAAGAGCTTAAATATATTTCTAGTTCAAGTTCAAGTTATTCTGATTATTTGGTTTCCTCCAGTCTACTGAAATCTCTAGATCTCCGCTGATCGTCAGGTCCAGGTTGTAGTTAGTAAGATGGTTTCTCAAAGGATATATATTTATTTTTCCTTTAATATTTACCACATCTGTTCTACCATGTCAAGTAGGTAGACTGTCTGAAGTACTTGTCCTACAAGTTGGCCTAAAATTTGATACTACAAACTTCATTCTCAACTGTTAAGCATTGATCCCACAGGTAGTGGTGGGGTCTTAAGTGCAAAAAAAAAAAAACCCCGCCTGTCTCCTAGACGTTGGATCCAGATCTTGTGCCTTTGATTGTAATTTCCATAGTTTACATGCGAAGCTGGTAGCATACGTTGCCTATTCAATTAGCCTTCAATCTCAAAGGATTATGAGGATTTATAATCCTACTAAAACTAACCGAACAAGCCCTTTAGGCCTTCTTTGGATGCCAATATATCAACTTCAATCCATGTGTAGTAATAAACACTTGCGTCTTGTTTGATTGAGGGTTTTGGTCGCATCATTGCCTCCTAAATTGGACAGTCCAGTTTGTACACCACCGAGCTAGAGGGCTACAGTCTGCAACTCACCAGCAGAAGATAGAACCAGGGGCATGCTCTCCTTATTGTATTTGATAGTTTTGCGCCTTTTTTCCTTATAGAAGTGTCGGTGAAGGATTGGGGTGGGGTGGGCGGGGGTGTGAATGAGAGCCGTAAAAAAAATATTTCGAAATATTTAGGCCACTGTCCTAATTTTACTTCCAAACCCACAAATCAAACATTATGATGTCCACGACCAAAATGATAGGGTGGATGTTCGTTTAGAACACAACGGTACACCACAAATGATCACACACGACAAGAAACGCTTTTTTGAACCGAAGGACAAAAAAAGATAAAAATACAATACATCGTGGGGCCGATCCTCTGGAAATGTTACCGACCGACCCGGTCGGTGCGACGCGCGCGACTACACCCTAGGTGGGCCGGCCCACACGGCCCAACGCGGCCCATGCCCAGTGAGCGCGTCGCCGCCGGCCCGGTTAGGGCGTAGTCGCCGATGAAGTTAAGGTTCTGGCGGTCAAGTTAGAGTCTATTTGCTTCCCCGGCTATAGAATCCGGCCGGGGTTAGAGTCCTATTTGCTTCCTCGACACGACGGTGTGTGAAGTTTGGCCGGCGGTGAGCGAGGCGGTGGCGGCGCCACCGGCGCCAGGGCTGGACATCTGGTTGGGTATGGGTAGGCGGTGGGGGGGCGAGCACGGCGAAGTAGGGGGAGGCGGGTTCGCCGGAGCTGGAGAAGACAACCTAGGTTAGGGTTTCAGGCGGCAGGAGGTCGCCGGCGAAGGGAAGGAGGGGCGCCGCCGCGGGCGCTAGGGTTTCCGAGAGCTCGCGGCGAACTATGCCGGCGCTCCGGGGAACCCTAGCACCCTCGGCGGGGGCGGTGGGAAGCGGGGGGGACGTTGCGAGCTGGAGGAAGAAGAAGAAGCCCGGAAGCCTAGAGTTTGGATTTTTGTTCAGCCCGAATCTTGCGGGCCTAGAGTTTGGATTGATTCCAAGCGATAATTCTTTGGGGATTGGTTCGTAGCTAGGTCAATTTCATCTAACCAAAGTTTGAACCCGAATCATGGAGTATTTTATCGGATTTGCTTAATTTTTGGCCCGCGCAGTTTTTTACGTTCTTAAGCTAGTGCGGTTTGGGGATAAGCTGCGGGCTTTGCCCTAGTGATCTGGCGTCGAGACCCCCACCAATCGGTGTTTTTGCCCTTTGTCCGTAAAGCGCTCGTAGTCCTATCTCGACTTGGCCTGTTCGTCGTTCCAGTAGTCAGCTTCTCTGTCGATTCGTGTTCAGCCCAGCTTCTCCATCGATTCGTGTGGTTTGACTCACTACCCTAGCTACTAGGTGAGTCAAACCACATGACCAAGTGTAATATGGTTTCGACATATAAATTGATCCGACAACCACCACGCGTCTTTCTCACTAGTAGTTTTGCCTCAACGCAAACTCTCCCAATGCCGTCACGTGTCGTCCTTCCGCCTTAGAACCTATACCCGAAGTTTTGAGGCTCAAACCCGCGAAACCCACCGCTGATAGTTTTGAGGTCCAAACCGCTAGCGAGTAGCATACTCCATATGTATCCCCAGCACTTCGACAAGTGTCACCGCCGTCCTCGACCACCCAGCCGCCAAGTCTTCTAGAGCCGGCTACTCGACTTGCATTTTCGCCGTCTTGACTCAGCCAACACAGTCACTCGGCACTAGTCGATTCCTCAAGTGTCAGCCACCACAGCTGGCCACCGGGCGATCCATCCCTCGGTCCAAGCCTCATTTCCGCGCCGCCGCTCCCGATCTGTCGGCACGGGCATGTCCTCCCGGCCTTCAACTCGTCGTCAACCACTGTCTCCGAGCTCAGCACCTGCACAACACAGGCCAAAAAACACATTGCACGACACACCTCGTGTGTCAGGTTAGGCCATCTAAGAAAAGGAAAATAGAATAAAAATACTAGAATGTTGATAATCGCTAATTATAAACTGAACATCATGGGTGCTTATCAACCCTGGCGGTCATTTTTTCTGGCTTCGCCGCTATTCATAACCGGTCCTATAGAGGAGGGGCACGAGGTGCACCGACCGATGGCCCAGACGAGGGAGGGGCCAAGCCTAGGTATACAATCCTCAAGACCCTATAGTCCAAAGTCCTCAATTAGCAAACGTCAGCCTTTCTATTCTTTGCAATTTCCCCACGTTGCCAGGCGAGCAGCCACGACGTCTGTCTGCGAGACCGTGACTCGACGAGGAGGAAGAGTAGCACAAGTGCTAGAGTGCGCAGAGCCGCGCCGCTGTAGAGACACGAGCATGGCACGTGGCGGCGGGCCGACGTCAGGCTCCACTGCTCTAGGCTCGACAACAACGACTTCTTGCGTTTTTGAAATCCTGATCAGCCGATTTAGTTCATTACAGTCCCGGCCCTACAATTTTTTCCTCATTCGTTTTTAATCCAAATTAATTATTTTCATTGCATTTCAGCCGATTAGTTTATCAGAGTCAAGCCGTACGTACTTTTGTTTCTTGTTTTTTAATTCAAGATAAATAAATGCCCGGTCGCACAGAAACATCACAATAATATTTTTTTTTCAAAGGACGGCGAAAGCTTTGCTGCGATTTCTATTAGACGAATGAAAGGAAAAAAGTAAGTGTCCGCCTAGTATTTTGAATAAAAACTAAGCCCAAAAACCATACAACATAGGAGAGTACGTGCCCCACTTATTCTACTCCACTTTAGAACATCCACTAGACAACTTACAACTCAAGTTACTCCACTCCACCACTTGTAGCTTGGTCGAAACTACTCAACTAACACCAACTACCCCACTATAAAGAGGGGCACCACTCACTTAACCACTTCACTTTGATACATCAACCACGCAAAAACTCCACTACTTGCTCCACCCACGCAACACAACAGAGGAAATGACAACCCAAATAAGATGTGAGGCCGAAGTTCTCGAAGTAGGAGACTGGAGTAGGTCATCGTTGCCCAGCTCAAGCGAAATGCGAGAGCAGCTCCGACTTTCGACTATGGCCTCACGCTGCCACCACAAGACATCCCGTCCAAGTCGAATTCCACAACGACGCCTTCAAAAAGGTTACGACGTCCGAGCATCGTCGTCGCTCGTCCCAAGAAAGGATCATGTTTTCACCCGTGGAAAATCTTGGGGACACGACGCCTCAACAGGGAGAATGACACCCGTAGGTGTCGCCGTCGCCGAGCCTTCCCCAATGTACCCACAACATGGACATCGGTCTAGATGCCGGATCCCGCCGATCCACAATCGTTGTTGCTGCCATACATCTTGTAGAATCCTCATCGAAGGGGATCGACGCGGCGACCACGCAAGCAGCCGAAAAGCTGCATGACCCCCGTGACCAGACAACATGCCGAAATCCGGCCTCCCTCCACTATGCATGTCCTCCAGCCGCACGTTGTAGCCATCATCGGCTGGGCCCCCGCCGCTGTCGATGTCGACATTGCTACCAGCAGCAACAGGGGCATGAGCCCCCACCATGCCGGGCACCGCCCCCCTTCCCTAGGGGTGCGGGATGCGGGGCTGGGCCTCGGACTAGCATCCGTCTTCGACGCCTTGTCCTTCGTTCTCACGATGGTCGCGCCGCGGCAGCAGCCAATGTCATGAGGGGAGGGATGACATAGACGAGGACCACCCCCCAACGCTGAATGAACCCTAGCCACCGCCACAAACTGGCCACCGTCAAGAAGGAGAGGGTGAGCAGATAGGGAGGGAACCTCGCCTCTACCGCTTGCGCCCGCACGGGCACTAGCTTGCCTTCTTGCTGCACCTGCGCCGCCACAAGGGATGGAGAGCCTCTGCCCGCCGCCACCATCATGACCAGCCCGGATGACCAGCCGGCAACGACATGACGTGAAAGGAGAAGAGGGACAAAAGGGAGGCGGCACGTCGGGGGCTGCCTGAGCCACCCCACGAGGGAAGTGACGCAAGGGAGGTCCTAGGGCACAACACCTCCCTCGGAGGTGCCCCTCGTAGATCTGGTGACCGTCGCCGGCGAAGAGTCCAGCGGGGCAGTCCACCATGGCGGCTCCACCACATCTGGCGAGCCCGACGCACCCCATGCCTCCGCTCCCGAGAAGCTCCGCTCGCCCTTGCCACCATTCATTTATTTTAATATGTATATAGACATTGTGTATAACTAGTTACATAGCAAAATCAATGTATCTAGAAAAGCTAAAGTGAACTACAATTTGGAACGGAGGGGATAGTATATTATAGTATAACATTTTGTACATGGTTTATAGGCCGTAGCGATGAGTTCACCAAAAGGCCCTCAAAATCCTAGGACTGCTATATCACGCTTGACAAGAAAGAACTATCACGATTTCATTGCCGTTAAAAGGAAATAGATTAACTTTCATTTAGCTAATTATGAAAAAATGTTGTTCAGTTAGGATGGATTACCCACCTTGGCAACTTGATGCTTTAGAGCATATACTTTGTGGTATAAACAAGCCCGACAAACTTGGCTTTGAACTTTTACATCAACTCACGGGAGAATTCTCTGCTGATCGAAGGATTGGTGAGGGTGGGTGTGGAGAGGTTTACAAGGTAAAATATAGTTGTGTTATTTTCCTTCTTCCTTTATAACTGATCCATTTCCTGTCAACTAATGAAATTTCAATTCAAACAGGGTATCCTGCCAAATGGGGTTGTTATTGCTGTGAAGAAGTTTAAAAAAGACATTCAAAATGTAACTGATGAAAATATGTTTCTTCGTGAGGTTGATAGCATGCTCAAGGCTGAACATCGAAATATAGTACGTTTTTTAGGTTACTGTTTTGAAAAGAAGTATACGGCAGTTACGGTGAACGGAAGAATTGTTATGGCAGAGGACCCGGAAAGGTTGCTTTGTTACCAGTATATAAGCAAAGGAAGCCTCGACAATTATCTTACGGGTATGATAAGACCAAAACCTCACAAGTCACAACTGCGTCTCCATATGATCCGACCAATTTGTTTTATTTATATTTATCCGTCTTTCATACTTCCACTTCCACGTTTACCCATATAAAGGGATATATAGACAATAAATAAAAGGGACAGATTAAACAATAAAGATGTCCATTTCATACAGAAATAATAAAACAGATAATATTTTAGGTTTCATATTATGCTTATTTCTTCTTCTTTTTTTCTCCCGCAGATGAATTAAGGGGATTTGGATGGGACACACGCTATCAAATAATTAAGGGAATCTGTGATGGCTTGCTTTATCTTCATCATCACAAGGAAAAGAGTATTCTGCATATGGACCTAAAACCTGCCAATATACTATTAGGTGATCAAATGGTGCCAAAAATTACAGATTTTGGACTATCGAGAAATGATGGAAGAACAAAAATTACAAGCACACCCCTTAAATATTCACTGTAAGATTACAATATTATCCTTTTCTATCATTTTCTCTCTATATCTTTTATTTATGACACAATGTATTTTCATGGGTTTATAAAAAAGAAGTCATTTCTTTATGTCTTCATGCAGAGGATATTGCGCTCCAGAATACATTGATACTGGCGAAAGGTCATGCAAGTCGGACATTTATAGTTTAGGTGTCATAATGATAGAGTTGGTGACAGGAAGTAGAAAGAAGCCAAATACAACCAAAGTAAGAGTGACCTATCCTATGTTGGACTTATATATAGCTCTCTCCTTACAGTTGAGCCATGTGCGTATCTTTTGATCGAGTTAATACAGCGGCATTGTGGTTACTCTTAACCTCTAAAAGGAAAATTACACATAGGCAATTAAAGTTTTAGACAAATAAACACACATTGTTAATAGACTACCGCCATATTCATGTGTGTGGATAAAAATATCTTGGGCTTATGCGCAAAGTTATGATACACCATAGTGTCACAGTTCGCAGCGAGGGGCGGCGGAGAGGACACCTCCGGCCTGTAGCACTAGGGCTGGGGGGCGGCAGGGCAAAAGAGAGGAAAAATATTTTCTTTATTGCTTATCCCTAAGAGATTCTGAGACTCCCTACTTATATAGCCCTCCTAGTGGGATTTGTAATCTAAGCAATCTCTAAAGGTTTTCTTATAGATTGGAACCCTTTTACAAGCAACCTTATTTATTTCCTAATAAGGGATTTCCTTATAGAGTGAAATATCTCTTGCACACCAAAAAGTCCTAAAGATAATCATAACTGGACTCTTACTTTATTCCCCGCATTAATTTCCGAAGAAGTCGCGGGACGGCGGAGAGGCCGGGGCGGCGCGCGCCGGGCCCTCCCCGGGGCGCGCGCTGCCCAGGCGCCCGGGCCACCCCAAATTGTCGTCCTGGGCCCATCTCTTGGCATGTGACATCCCCCCTTCGGCCGGCGCGTCCTCGCGCTGGATGAAGGCCCACTCTGTGACACCTAGAAGAAGATCTGGGGTACCTGGTGCGATGAGCTCCACCTATAGAACCATACGTCCGTGCACCGAGTTCCGTATAATAATGTTCTCCCTGGTTCGAATGGGTGCGAACTCCAGAAGGTAGTGGAGGTTGCCGATGTAGCCGTGGTAGATGTCTTGGTGGACGGCACGGCCCTGCTGTGTCGTTGTTTGCCGGCGTGCTGCCAACAAGAGCTCCCGTAGAACTCCGGCCTCAAGGTGCTGATGCACCATGTCACGAGGGGGGCTCTCCAGGAACAAGAAGCGGTCGACAGTCGGAGGAGTGACGAAGAGAGGCATGAGGCGCCATATGGTGGCGTCTCGACGAGTCAGAGGTGATGCAGCCAGGTTCAGCATCGCATGCAGGTACATGAAGGAGCCGATGTCGAACATGGATGGAGAGAGAAATGGCGTGATCCTTTCTGCGTCGTAGTCGATGTAGACATTGTCAATGGTGAGGAACAGACGATCCATGTCATCAAGGAAGACCACGCGAGCAGGTCCCACGTCCGTGGCGCGGCGGCCACGGGGCGCCGAGGAGTATCGTCGTCGGTGTTGTCGTCGCCGGATGCGCCACGAGGCGCCCAGGGCGAGGTAGTTCGCATGACAAACTCCCCCCGGGCGGGGCATCTAGCGGGGGTTCGGCAGGGAGTGGCGAGGAAGCCGAGAGGTAGAAACGGGTGTCGAAGAAGGGAAGCCGCCCTCCAGGCGCCAAGCCGGTCTGTGGAGCCCGTGCTGATGTCGAGGGCGATCTGCCGCAGGTGCTTGCTCCTCTAGCGTCGCTGTTGTTGTAGGCGGACGAAGACGCCGGCCGGCGTGTCATAGAAGTCGAGAGCGCTAGCGTGTCGTGGTGTTTGCCCCACCCGTGGAGCGAAGTCCCGAACACTGGCGAAGAGGCCATGCCGGAGGTGGCCTGGCCTAGGCGCCCCCGTGTCGACACGAGGGGGAGGCGCCTGTGTGAACGTCTTCGCCTGTCCGTCGCGGTAGTACTGCAGCTCGTTGGAGGAGAAGTCCCATGTCACCCTGCCCAAGCTCGCTAGCCAGGGCATGCCGAGGATGACGTCAACGTCGTTGCCGATGTGTAGAACGTAGGTGTCGATGTCGAAGGTGGCGGCATCGATGCGGAGTGGGACCTCAAAAGTGGCCGCCTGACAGGTCGTGGTCGCGCCTGTGCTTGCTGTGATCAGCATCCGTACTAGTTGAGTACGTAGTCCTGCTGTAGTCACCACCCTTGGATCGACGTAGTTGTGGGTGGCGCCCGAGTCGACGACGATGTTGACCCCTGTGCCTGAGATCACACCGACGAGGTAGAGAGAGTGTACGCCACATACCGAGGAGTTGGGGTCCCCGAAAACGACCCTTAGGTTGGCGCCGTCAGTGGTGGCGCCATCAGGGAGTGCCCTCCAAGCTGGTGTCCTCCTTGGTGTCGTCGTAGGCGTTGAAGATGGTGATGTTGAACAGGTGCTTGCACTTGTGACCCCACGTGAATGGCCGTCACCGTTGAAGCCCCGGTCCCGCCTTGCGTCGTTCGGTCATCTCCTTCGAGGTCAGCCGTTTGAATGGCCGAGTCGATGTTGCTGATGCTGATGAGGCCGGGGTCGTAGGTGCGGCCGTGAGCAGAGGCGCAGGTGCCCTGCCCCACTGCTGAGTCATCTTCCCGGAGTTGTAGAAGATGGAGAGACGTCGCTCGTACGCCCTGGCGAGCGACATGGCCGTCTCCATGTCCTTGGGATTCTGCAGCTCGACGTCAGTCTTCAGCGGTTCACCCAGTCCCGCTGTGTAGATGTTGACCTGCTGCTGATCGTCGAGGTGCCTGGCGCGAGCCACGTGCGCCAGGAACTGCTCTGTGTACTCGTCGACGGTCCCGGTCTGTTAGAACCGGGCCCGGCCCATTTGTCGGTGCCGCTAGGTTCCTTGGAGCTGGCCCGGCCCATCCGGCCGTGCCTCTAGGTTCCTTGGGCTGGCCGCCATCTGCCGGTGCCACTCCCCACAACATATCAAGGTCTTGGGCCTACACAACCCAAAAGACATTTGTTAGAACTAAATTGTTGCATGCATGTACACAATAGTCAGGGTGGAGAGACAGAGACAGCACCAATAGAGCCATATACACTTGATGTTCAGTACTCGGACACTGTTCCTGGTCCGACAACAGACCAGGAAGCTATGTCGGGTGCTGATTCTGATTCAGGCACTGATCCAATCTCGTCGGCTGCGTCAATTCCAATGATGGGTGATCAAAGTACACCTCCACACACGCCTATCTCAGGAAGCTCGGGGTCGGGATCAACAGGATCGTTGCATCCGATTCAGTGGGCTACTCCTCCAAGTGTCGACTCAGAAGATTCAGACGGTGGACCAAGGCGGTACAGGACTATTCCCTAATCTTCTTGAGACTACTGAAGAAGTTACTTGGGTTCGAGTATAGTGGAGTTTGCTTGGTGGTCGCGAAAGAGCCACGCTCGGTGGAGGAAGCTATGACCGAACATTGCTTTGGAGGGAGGCCATGCAAGCGTAGATGCAGGCAATAGAAGACAACAGAACCTGGGAAGTCAGTGACAAGCCAGGAAATCAGAGGGCAATCGGTCTCAAGTGGGTTTTCAAAGTTAAGAAAAATCCTGATGGACAGATTGTGAAACACAAAGCACGTTTAGTGGCCAAGGGCTATGCACAACAGCAAGGGGTCGATTTTGATGAAGTTTTCGCACCTGTGGCCAGAATTGAAACGGTGAGAGTCATGTTGGCATTAGCAGCTCAGAGGGGTTGGCAAGTACACCATATGGACGTCAAATCGGCGTTTCTGAATGGAGATTTGTCTGAAACAGTCTATGTGCAACAGCCACCAGGATTCATTGTTGGCAAGGGAGATAAGGTGTTGAAACTCAGAAAAGCCCTTTATGGGTTGAGGCAGGCACCTCGGCCTGGAATGCAAAGCTTGATAAAGAGTTAGTTGCATTAGGCTTTGTGAAAAGTAAGCTTGATCATGCTGTTTACAAGAGGCACAACAAAAAGTCTTTTCTACTCGTGGGGGTGTATGTTGATGACTTGATCATCTCGGGGCCAAATGTCAGTGACATTGATTGCTTCAAAGAGGAGATGAGAAGGAAGTTCAGCATGAGTGATCTAGGCCTTTTAAGCTATTATCTTGGAATTGAGGTAAAGCAAGAGAAAGATGGGATCACACCGAGTCAATATGCCTATGCTAAGAAGATATTGGAGTCGGCAGGAATGAGCAAGTGCAATTCAACTGTGACACCAATGGAGGTGAGACTCAAGTTCAGCGTGCATGGGAGAAAAGGAGGTTGTTGAGCCCACAGCATACAGAAGTATAATTGGGAGCCTTAGATACATTGTCAACACCGGACCTGATCTAGCGTTCTCGGTCGGCGTTGTCTGCAGTACATGCAGGCTCCAAGCGAGAACACCGGGCTGCGGTAAAGCATATTCTTAGATATCTGAAAGGAACTATGGAGTATGGCTGCAAGTATGGGCGAGGCATTGATCACAAACCACTTTTGTTGGGAAATAGTGATAGTGACTTTGCCGGGAGATGTTGCCGATAGGAAGAGCACCACCGAGTTGTTTATTTCCTTGGCGACAGTTTGGTTACTTGGGCATCACAGAAACAACGGATTGTGGAGTTATCATCTTGTGAAGCCGAGTATGTGGCAGCAGCTGCGGCAGCCTGTCAAGGTGTTTGGTTAAGCCGGTTGCTTGGTGATTTGCTAGGAACAAAGGAGGCGACCGTGAAGCTCCCGATGGACAATATGTCAGCGCGCCTCGAAGCAAGAATCCGGTGCATCATGATCGAAGCAAGCATATTGGTACGAAATATCACTTCATTCACGAATGCATAGAGGATGGCAAGGTGGAGGTGGAACACATTGGTACTGCAGATCGCTTAGCGTACATCTTCACGGTAAGGCCCTCGGGCGTGTCGGGTTCTTGGAGCTCGGGAAGGCTTTAGGCATCATTAAGGTGCATCAAGTTTAGGGGGTGATTTGTTAGAACTAAATTGTTGCACGCATGTAATCTTTGTTGCTTAGAGTTGACTCATAAGCTAGGCTAGAGGATTAGCCTGACCGGTGGCGTGCTAGGTCAGGACTTATCCCGTGTGAGTTGGTCGTAGCGCCGTGGCGAGCATTGCGCACGCAGCGCGTGTCGCGGAGAAACGATGTCGCGCCACGATTGGCGGCACGGCGCGGTGGGACTCGGTGTAATCTCAAGTTTGTCGGATACGACATGTATCTATATAAGTAAATAATAAAGACCAAAGGGCCGCATCTTGGTGGTGAATAATTTCTATTTGCTTGTGCAAGTTGTTTTCTTAGTTTCCATCTAATCTATATCTCGCCGGGAGCACTGCGTGCCTCGCCGGTGGCCACGCCCGACCTCCCGACGTCGTTCGTGTTCCAACACGGTCTTCCGAAGCGATGCCAGCTCCCCAAGCGGATTGCGCCGGGCTGCTGGGCCGAAGCGTTCATTGACATACTAAGCGAAGCATGCCTAGTTCGTCAATGCCTTCTCCTAGGACAGGCGCATGTACCACTGTTGTGCTCCTCCTGTGAGATGGTAAGATGCATACCAGACTTGCTCTGTTGCTGGCGTACCTTGTGCTCTGAAGAACTGCTCGTAGCGGTTGATCCATGAGAGGGGATCATCCTTGCCGTCATACGTCGGGAAGGACAGCTTGTGTAGGCGGGGTGTCGATCTGGGAAGTGCTCGGCAGGTGTGGGGGGGACGCATGCACCCCCCACGTGCACCTGGGCGCTGCTCCCGGCGCCGAGGTCGGGTCGAGGATGGTGGTCGGCCGCTTCCAGCCTTGGCTTTCATCTCCGATTGGGGTGGAGATGTCTTGCCTGCCTCCGTGTACGCCTTGGCGAAGGCGCACCCGGACTCCTCCATGGTTGTCCTCATCTCCTTCTCGGCCTCCCGGTACGCTTGTAGCTTGCGTTCCTCCGTCGGATTGCTGCCGGAGAGGACGAGACTTGATCGGGCGAGCGTGTCGAGGCGCGCGCGGTGAAGGTGGAGAACTGCCGTCGGATCGGTGAGGAGCTTCTTCGTGTCGGCGTCCATGGTGGTGGGTGGATCGTCATGGCCTCCGGATACCGGCTGTCACAGTCCGCAACGAGGGCGGCGGAGAGGGACACCTCGGCGGCGCCCCCGGCAGCAGCGCTAGGGCCGGGGCGCGTGGGCGTGGCGCGGGCGCGTGTGCGGTGGCAGCAGGGCAGAGAGAGAGAGGAAACTATTTTTCTTTGTTGCTTATCCCCAAGAGATTACAGATTCCCTACTTATATAGCCCTCCTAGTGGGACTTGTAATACAAGCGATCTCTAAAGGTTTCCTTATAGATTGGAACCCTTTTACAAGCAACCTTATTTATTTCCTAATAAGAGATTTCCTTATAAAGTGGAATATCTCTTGCACACCAAAAAGTCCTAAAGATAATCCCAACCAGACTCTTACTTTATTCCCGCATTAATTTCCGAAAAAGTCATGGGGCCGGCGGAGGAGGCCGGGCGTGTGCCCGCCCCTCCCTAGGGCGCGCTGCCCAGCACGGGCCCCGCGGGCCTGTCGTCCTGGTCCAATCTCCTGGCATGTGACACATATAGCAACCAACTCATGTGAATCCAGTTTCTGTAGGATAACCTATTTATGGTGAGAATCAAAGTTTAGAAATAGTTCTTGAATTAAGAATAAAATGTATAGTGGATCCTTAATTTTTTATGGATTCTCATTTAGATCTTCCAACTAGAAAAACGATCATTTGGGTTCTCAATCTAATGTCATGACATGAGTAGAGATCCGAAGGCTGCTACCATACCTCTAGATGCCTACGTGACAGTGCCGCCGTGGATGAGGACGCAATAAAACTTGCAAGAAAAAAAAATAAAAATAGAGAACATGCTATTTCGTTTCTTCAACATTCACCAAGTGCACGAATTTTGTTATGTGGTTAGATTTTACGAGCTCCATTGTACGTTTCTGAAAATTTAAGAATGTCGCCCAAAGATTTCCGTGCCAGTCAATCAAAGATTCCCTTGAAATGCTAGGTACTTCGACGATGGAGGCACAGGTGGAATAAATCATCAGAGCATACACCACTGCGCTACCTACAAGTGAAAAAGTGCCTCGAGCTGGCGGTAAGCTGCCAGGAACGAAACCGGATAAATAGACCATTTATATCGGACATAGACCGTGAACTCAACAAACTAGATAGCTGGGATGGTGAAATTAGAGAATCTTCATTAGACAAGGTAAGCTCATATGCCTCAAGTACAGATAATCTGCATGTTGCTGAACAAAATTTCCTTCTACAAGTCGCAGTGTAATGCATATATGTCTCTTCGCTCACAGATAATCTCCAGCTCCGATGACATGCTTGGGATTGAGCCACTTGAATTGCATTTTACTCTTGCCCACGATAAGAAGCAGATATCATGCTCCATTGAGCTGACAAACGATACAGATTATTACATGGCCTTTAGGATTGCAACCACAAGTCTGCTGCCGTTCTCCATACAGCCAGACAAAGGCATTGCTGCACCAGGATCAATCTGTCAAACCAATATTACACTGCCAGCACAGGAGATGGCACGGCTAAAGAATGACCGTGAGGGATTCATTGTGCACAGCACCAGAATTGATGAAAGTTGTACAGCTGTGGATATAACTAACGATATGTTCAATGACGACGGGGGTGATTCTCACCAAAAATTGGTGATGGAGATAAAGTGGTTGACGAGGTGAATTTAACTGTTCTTTTCAATGAGATGATACATGTGGAGCACCAAAAGGATGTGGCAAATTTAAGTGCTGAGATGGGATCACTAGTAACATCATCTCAGGTAAGCATGCTACGAGTTTGAACTTCTTTGCCAAAAATAATTAGAGCAGTCTGAAGTTTTCTCTGAATACATGATGAAACAAAATTTAAAGTTAAACTCAATTTACACATGATGAAACAAAAACAAGATAATTATCAAGAGGTACTAGATTAATTTCAATTTGAATTCATAAAGTTAAATAATTTTGAATGAGGATTTGCAAATTTGTGCAGTTAGTTTTTGTGCTATAATTAATTATTGTAGTTGGTTTATCTCACGAGCAAACAATGATGTGGTATATCAGCTCATTTTTAAGTTCTGAATTGCAGTGATGTGGTATCTCAACTTATTTTTAATTTTTGAATTGCAGGAGGTTCAACAATCTGTGAAACTGTCCCCACATGAAGATCTCGGGTACGCATTGCTTGTTTCGACACTAGTGTGAAATACGCATGAGTTTTCATTCACCTGATATAAGGCTTGTCAAAGTATATTTCTTGTGTGCTTCAATATTTTTGTATTGCTAGTAAATTTCTTTTATGATCTACTTTATCTCTACACAATTGAAAATAGCTAAAATTGAGGCAATTTCTTTGTGCCGTTCAAAAACCCAAAATTCCTCATGTGCCATCACACTACATGATTTTGGGTCTTCAAATGGTATAGCGGAAATTAATCCAAACGATACTCAATTCGATGAGAAACAAGTTCATGATGAATTAACTCGTTTCATTTGCCAAACCAAACATTATAATAAGTATGTAACAACTTGTCCAAAATCTACTTATTATGATGGTATAATGAAGCTTCAATTCGAAGTAGCGAGGGCAAAATCACAAAGTTAAAAAGTAGGGGAAAATCCCCATTGCACTATAGAAATAGGGACAAATACACCAAATTGTATTTTTTTCCCTCTCTAATTACAACATATTACCATGTATTTGCATCATTTCACCACCACAATTCAACTTTGAATATTCAATGCATGGATTTGAACTGTAGTCTAAACTTAACTAGTTTAAACACCAAGATTCAAATTCAAATTCAAAATGAAATTTAACTCACATGGTCCAAACATAAATAACTAAATTCCAAGTACAAAGTTTATTCCACATCACAAACAAAGATCAAATATATGCATACTACCAAGTCCACTAAAATGATCTTTTGCTCTTGATCCCAATTCAACCGATGCTCCTCTATAGATACCTTGCACTCTTGTGTTGTCTTGGCTTCTTACCGCATGGAATCCTTCACCATTATCTTCTCATTCTGTATGAGCAACTGCTAAATGGCATCCTTGTGTGGTTCTCCCTCTCTGCCAATCTTCTTCATTTGTTCCTTTACTCACCGCCATTCAATGGACCTCTTTTCTTGTAGTGAACGCGATGAATTAGGAGTTTGTGGACTCCTTCCACTTTCATCTCTTTTGTTGTGATCACAAATGGTTGGCTTAGTAGTTACTTTTGGTCTCAGTATTTGAGCTTGTAGCAATTAAGCAAAATGTCACTAAATTCATATATAACATAGAAACTTTTAGTAAATCCTAAAGTTATGTTTTTTTATCAAATTCTAAAGTTACAAATGAAATTATGTAACAAGCACTAACACGTGCAAATCATATTGCACATAAAACTATGTGTCACGTATCCACTCCCACCTAAAATGCATACACACGTTAAAAGTTTAATGCATCAAATTATATCAAGTCCAAACTTATAAAATTAAAAAGATTTACCACATCAAATCATGCATGTTTTTTTAATCTAAAACTTTCCTTGTTTATTATAAAATAAAAATTAATAAATATACTTTTCATCTATTACCTCCTAGGAGGTAACAGTTCATCGTGACCGCCTGATCGAAACCAGTTAATGGCTTATAGTCATTTGTGGGTACCGTAGCAAACATGTTAGCCACCAATCAAAACAAAGTTTGAATGATACACTTACTTACGTGCTCTTGGTATGGGGCACTACTAGGATGTTGATACTCGGCATTTTCAAAGAAAGCCAAAAAATTTTGGTACTCATTAAATTGTGCTCTAGCGATGCTTATGTTAATTTCAATTCCTATCAGATTTGATGGTCTAGTTGGTATGTAAGTGTTGAGTGCTCCTCTTGTGGTCGAACCTTTAATGAATGTACCAAACTACCAAATAAATTATTCATCGCACTCATCATCTGCATACTTCAAAGAGTCGATAAAAATAGAATTCTATAATTGTGTTAGACTTTCTTCATCATAGCAAACAATTAATGGACGTGGGCAAAGTTTGGAAGTGTTGAATTTTTGTACACTTTGATCTTGTTGTACACTTCCAATAGTGCTTTCCTCACATCCACGAAACAACCATAGCAATCGTTCTCCACGACAAAATACAATTCTAAAATGCCTCAGTATGAACACGTTTCACTACTGCTAAAATTATTTTCTGCAGGTGGTCGTTTCCGATTAACAGAGACCGGGCAAGGCGTCGACCTCCTACAAAACGCCCTAAGATTCCTAGAGACAAGCGCCTTAAGTCGTCCTGCATATGTTAATTATTTTCTAGAAAACCCAAAAACCAAAAAAAAAAAAAAAATGATGCTACTCAAGACTTAAACTTGCAACCAACCATTGACACAAATGCCACACTACGACTACACTACAGGCTCAATTGTGGGCATATCTTGGATTCTATCTTTTTATACAAACATTTATTTAAAAAATTAAAATTAGAATATCAAAATATATGAATTCAATCAAATATTTTGAGACCCTTAAAAACTTCAAATAAAAACTCAGCAACAACAAATGTATATCCAGTCAGCTGTTACATCTTTGGTATTAACCATGTAAACACTCAAGGTTGTTTAGGATAAACTTACGGCACATATTTGGGACCCTAAAGGACTTCTAATAAAAATCCTTTTGTACTACAAAATTGAAGATTGTATTGACATACAACTATGATATAAAACATGCCACATTTGATGTTGTTTAAAAATTTTAAATTTAAAATATGTGAACTTGAATAATGTTTGGAGGTGGTTGTCTTAGAATATCTATCTCATATAAATGATTTTCAAAGAGAAGTAATTTATACTCCCTCCGTTCCAAACTGTAAGTCGCTTTTGACTTTTTTTGTTCATCTATTTTGCTACGTACCTCTAGACATATTATTGTATCTAGATACATAGTTAAATGGATGTACCAAAAAAATCAAAGCGACTTACAATTTCAAATGGAGGAAGTATTACTTTATATTATTTTTATACTCCTTCCATCCCAAATTATAAGTCATTCCAACAATCTTGGAAAGTCAAAACATTTTAAGTTTGACCAAATTATATGATAAAATAATTACATGTATGATGTCAACGAAGTATCACTAGATTCTTTATTAATTATATTTCCATCATATACCCATTTGATGTCACAAATCTTTGTAGGATTTTTCTATCATGCTATTTGGTTGATGGTTTTTATGGTTTTTATTGTTGATAACTGATGTTGGCCGATAAGTTGAAAATACACATGTGTGCCATGCAGAGAGCAAACAAAACTATAGATATGGAGAAAATCATATAAATAAATAATTGATAAGTTTCTAATATAAGTAATTTTGTTAACAACGTTGTTGGTATTAAATATAAACATAAAATGCTTGGCCTCAATTGTTGGAGAGCTATAGTTGTCTGGCTTTGGAGTTTAATGGCCGAAATTATATAACTCCCACTCTAGTTCTGTTGCTAAAAATAGAGTTTCTTTTCCTTTCACTGAGGCATGCATTTAATCATGTGAAAAACTTATGGGGAGTCCTTCCATAACACAGCATCTTTTTAAAACAAAATACTTATACAGTATTACTTATGAATAGCGAGAACAGAAAATCTGTTTTGGAATGCACTTGTATCAACACTTTTATTTGCATCTATTAGAAGTATTTTCTAGAAAAGGATCTATTAGAAGTATTCCCTTGTTTCATTAATTTCAACATTGTATAGACACATTGATGTCCTGGAGCGCATACTTGATGGAAGGGAGGCTCCATGTTGTCTTCCCCTGTCACTTCTAAGTTATATTACTGCAGATTTCTCTGATAACAGAAAGATTGGTACGGGTGGATCTGGGGAGGTCTACAAGGTAAACTTAAGTCTTCGGTCGGTCCTTCAAAAACTCTTACTGCATATCCAAATTTTCGTTTAAGTGATGTTAAGCAATTAAACTGCAGGGTATCCTCGGCAACAAGATTGTTGTTGTTAAGAGGCTTTTGAATAGCCGCACAATCGACAGCAGGATGTTTCAGGCGGAGATTGAAAGCTTGCTGACGGTTGAACACAAAAAAATATTGTGCGGTTTCTAGGCTACTGTGCTCATACACAACAAGAAGCTATAAGATTTGAAGGAAAATTTATTATGACGGAGACACGTGAGAGGTTGCTCTGTTTCGAGTACATAAGTAATGGAAGCCTTGACAGATATGTTACTGGTACGGAGCAACATTTATCGCATTGATTTAATTCCTTTGTTTCTGAATATATTTTTCCTTACTTTTAATTAATGGGCTGACTGTAAAAATCAAAATGACCAATCCTTTTATGCCACGTAGAATTTTGACTTCCATGCTTTCCTATCATTTGTTATTTTTTTTGCTTCTTCAGATGAATTACGAGGACTTGAATGGCAAACACGCTATCAAATAATTCTGGGAATTTGCAAGGGTTTGCAGCATCTTCACAAGGAAAAAAAATATTATTCACATGGATCTCAAACTTGGAAATATACTACTTGATGATCGTATGGTACCAAAGATCACAGATTTTGGTATATCAAGATTCGACGATTGTATGACACAAACCACGAGTTCAGGACGCTTTTTGTCACTGTAAGCTACTCACATTAATAAATTAGTGCATCCAATGTCTTTTATGATATTTATTATTAGTTTCTCTAATTCTCATTCTTCTGTCATGCATGGATGCTTTAATGCAGAGGATACTGTCCTCCGAATACATAAATAACGGCAGAATGTCAGCTAAGTCCGACATTTTTAGTCTTGGTGTCGTAATCACAGAGCTAGTGACTGGATGTAAGCAGAAGCCCAACATAAACAATGTAAGTGATTTGTCTTTTTTTTTTTTTTCATACCAGGGGATATAGCCCGTTTTTTATTAAGCGAAGGTAATGATCAATAGACTTACACAAATTGATACAACCGGGTACGTAGTCCATGGATTACCAACGAAGAAGCACCGAATCACAAACGTAAGCAAGAAACGCGAGGGGCGGGAGACCCTCCACCTAACAACCCTGCAAGCCAAGCCTAATACTGAAGAAAACTCAATACCAAGAAAGCTAGTGGCGATCATAGCCGTAGACGAACAAGGAATCCGAGTGCTCCTCCGAGGAGGAGATGTTCTACGTCGCCTTCAGGAAGGACACAACGCCAAAGGCGCCATCGACGCCATCCCAAAAGGGATGGGTTTTCACCCACATCTCCCTGCAAGTGAAGAGACGACCGTCGCCACCCACCCCACCACCATGGTGGTGCAGGTGCAACATCGCGCAAACTCGTCCAACATCGCCACCATGACGACGTTGGTGAGTGCCCGTATTGGCCGTTGTCGACGTGCATCACCTTGGCGCAGTTGCAGACGAGGAGGCATGAGCATTAGAAACGACGCTTCTAAGGAAGGATGTGGCGCCCACGGCATCATCACGGTCCCGGCAAAGCCGAGCAGAGCGCCTCGAGCCCATCGCCAACCGCCGCAACTCCCGGCCACCGGATCAAAGCACGTGCCCACCCACCGGCAGGGTCACCAACGAGGAGGGGGGAGCAGGCCCGACGCTAGATCCGGGCCCGGAAGGACCGAATCCGGCCAGCCACCCCCAAACCCGACACCGAGAGGGTACAACGGCCCGCGAGCCACCCCCGACGCCGGCCAACCGCCGTGAGGATGGCGGGCGGGAGGGAGGGAGGGAGGGGAGGCCGGACGGCATCCGCCAACAGGGCCTCGGATCTGGCCATCCGCGACCGCCGAGGAGACGCCAATGCAGCCAGCGGGGGAACCCGTGGCGCGCCGGGGGAAGTGGAGCGCAGCACCGCCACCAGCAGGCCCGAGCGAGGCTAGATCCGGCCACCTAGGGCATGGATCCGCCTTGCCTGCTGGCCGGCGAGCCCGCCCGATGCCGTCGCCGGAGAAGTTAGGGTTGGGGGAGGGGGCGGAGGACCGGGAGGCGAGCAGCACCCGGTTCCCTTTTTGGGGGCTGATGCGGGCCACCGCCGCCGCGTGTAGGAGGCGGCGACGGCGGCCAGGGGCAGTGGAGGGAGGGGAGAAGTTGTGCGGCGCTGGCGTGGCCCCCAAGTCGCCCGAAGGGCGCCGCGTCGAGAGCGAGAGTGGAACTAGTCACTGCTCTTCTGTGAATTAAACGAGCATTGGGGATGGACCACAGCACCAACCGTAAGTGATTTGTCTTACCAGTTACCACTGCATAGAGGTCCTGTTTTCATAATTTAAAAGTGGGTGGGGGCGTCCATCCTGAGACACGAGTTACCTTGCTTTTCAATTGCGGCCACCATCAAGTAGTGGACCTTTCTTGTTCGTGCTTGTTTGGATGAAAGGGTAAAACAAGGGAATTTTCCACTGCCAGCTCCATCAACTGGTTCAGCAGCTGCATACCATGGTGAGTCTGTGAGCTGTGCATTTCGACATTTGCACATTGTAAAAATGTGACTGACCTAGGAGGAACTAGGTGTTTTTTCATTAAGAAGAAAATAAGCATCCAAATTTGAGTTTTTTTTTTGACAAGAACACTCATATATTATACTAAAGCAGCACTATTACAGTTGGGTCTTTAAGAAAGGATCCCAATACATAAAGGTCCCTACTGGACACAGTTCCTGAAACGTCACCGGAGCGCAAATCACCGGTGGACGGCTGCAGAGGCGTCACAGACGTATGGTGCCGTTTGTGCGGAAGGGCCTCGCCAAGCGTTGGCTTGAAGTGGTTGAGAGCGGCTACATGTAAATGCATCGCCAAAGAAACCGAAAATTTTGTTGAGGAAGTCGCCGGCGGGTAGAAGATCGTCATTCCCGTAACCGGTGGGTGGCTCACCGCCGGACCGATGACGGGAACTTTGATGCAGGTTGCTTCTGTGCTACTAGATAGAAAAAGAAAATAAAAGAAAACAGAAAAAGAGGATAAGGATGGAAGGGGCCCCTACAGATAGGATGGGCAGGTGGAACAGAGGGTGGCCACGTGTTCGCGTGAGGGTGCTGGAGAGCGCAACGAAGACGGCATGCTCCACACGTATCAGCGGCCCCCCAACATGCGGGACCCACCTTGTGGTGGAGTTCGTCGACGAAAAAAATTCTGCATCCTCTTCCGACACGGCGGCGGAAGCTTCGATCGATCCCCACCTCCACCTCTGGCCGGCAACTAGATTCGTAGGCGCACACCCCGGGCGACCAGCGTTGATGAAGGGCGCCGCCTTTGCCAGCGCGCTCGAGAGGTGGCGCGAGCCCGGCTTCCATGGCCCCGCCCCATCCTAGAGACGGGGGGCGAAGATGGCACCGCCGCCCCCGGCGGCGGCCTCCCGCGCTATGGCAGCTGCTGTGGGTGCTCGGGCAGGACTTCGCCGCGCCCATTTGGCGGAGCAAAGGCTGGGACGGATCCGCCGCGACGAGTGGGACGCCTCTCCCACCGGGCCTGCTTGTCGCTTGGCGCCATCGTCACCTGTAGGGCCTCCCCGGCGCGGCGGCCCCCTATGCTTGGTGCCATGGCCAGCTGCGTGACCACGCGAGGCAAGTCTCCTCGAGGGTCGCCAAGCCCACGCCGTCGTATGGTGACGCATCTAGCGCCGACTCGCTCATCTCCACCTTGAATCCAAGCGCGGTGGCGGCCTCCGCTGGATGGCACCCACGTGGGTGAACGCCCGGTTCTACCGTGCGGGCCGGGCGACTTTTCGTAGAGCCTTGTGCGGCAACCTGAGACGACTCCATCGGCGATGGAGCTGGTGGTCGCCCGCTCCAGCACCGCCTCCCTCCATCATCAACCAAACCAAACTAAAGAAGAAAAGGATACTAATCATTTTTATTTGGGTGGGGATTTCACAAGGGGAGGAAGAGGGTAAACAGGTAGTGGAGAAGAAGAACCGGCCCGCCTACCTCGTCACCGGCGAGAACGCCGGGGAGAGGCAGGGGGCCGGCGGTTGACAGGCGGCGGTGCTTGGTGGCGGTGAGATTTGGATGTCGTTGATGGGATGGAGGAAGGGAGGAGGAAGGAAGGTTGGAGAAGGCTACTACTCAGAGCAATACTACTCGCTTCCGTGAGAGCTCACTTTCCGACACAGTCGCATCCAAATTTGAGTTGGAGATGACTCTAACATATGTGTGGTTGGGTGTATGACCATACCTGCCACACAACCAATCTGTTTACTACACCTATGTAGGAATTTCCACTAGGGAGTTCTCTCGACATGTAAGCATGCCACCTCAGCAGCCCACCCCGTAAGCATGCTGGTGACGAGAGCGGCGACGGAAGCGGTGTAAATCTGACCGGGCTGGTAATATTTATTGGCAATCAATTTAGGGCGGGGTCCATGGGCAGGATACGACTCCATTGCAGTGATCACAGGAGCAGTAAATAGACCGCTGATACTCAGTTGTGTACAAAGTGTAGTTCATACATTTATTTGAAATTGGCCGCCGGAGGGGAGCAGTGCTCCGCCGTATCGTTGAATGGTATTCATCAGATACACACGTACATAATTCATGTTTATGTATACATATTCCTCTCCTAATTCTTAATAATTAGTATCCTAACACTTTTATATTACTTCTTTATATATCCGCGGCAACGCGCTGGACATTGTCCTAGTTATAGATTTGCTCGAATCGTAGCATTTGGACATTGTATCTATCCATCATTCTATTTCACTTTTGTCAAATGACAGGTGCTTAGAAGATGGAGGCACCGGTGGAATAAATCGGCGAAGTATACACCGCTTTGGCACCAACAAGTCACTAAATGCCTCGAGTTGGCATTGAGATGCACAGACAATAATCCAATGCAAAGGCCGCATATTTGGGATATACTAGGTGAACTAAACGCATGCGACTGGGTAAGCTTGCGTCCTCGCATTCCCATGCATCGACCTCAAGAGGCTTTTATACTAAAAGCTTCCATTCCACGAGCCTGCAAAACTACGTCTTGGGATATTTGTCTCATGGTAATATAATCCGCTTACCTATGTTTCTGGTGCAGAAAAACTCTTGCTTGGATGACATGCTTGGGGTTGAGCCGCTGGAGCTTCATTTTCCAGTTGAGCTTAACACACAACAGTCACGCTCAATTCAGTTGACCAATGATACGGATCATTACATCGCCTTCAGGATCGTAACAACGAGCTTATTATTAGAAATCAGCGCGCAACCAGACAAAGAAGTTGTTCCACCAAGATCCGTGTATAGTGTCACCATAATCTTGCAGAAGGAACCTCGAACTAGAATTGCACACAGGAAAGAAGAGATCACTGTGCTGAGTACTAGAGTGGACGCGGGCGTCACAGCCGCGGATATAAGCAAACACATGTTCATCAATGAAGAGAAGGATAAAGTCGTTGATAAGGTAAATGTGACGATCATTTTGGACACGCCGTAATAACCGGAAGAACCCCCAGAATTTGTGTGCAAAGGCATCTAGCGAGCTCATTTATTATGTGTGGAAGAGGGCATCCATAGGAACACACCATGAAGATAGGAAATTATTTGCTCACTGTTTCCTCTGCTTTGCAACGAAGGGGGCTACATACGGTTTATACTGTATCTAATGGGTATGCAGAGCGTGCTTGCAGGTTTACATTTTGCTTCTTGTTTCATTTCCAAAAGTTTGTTTGTTTGTTTTCTTTTCATCCCTGAAGATTTATCACCATAAATAAAATGGATATTGTAAGGCAATAGCTAGACGAAGTATTATTTGTATCATCAAGCAAAATTAATAACGATAACGGTTTCGACATTTTATATATCTGGCCCATTAATCATATCTTAACTCCATTGGATCAGAGGCGAGGGGTGTTTGTACTTTATCTGACCACATCAGATCTTGTTTGGACTGCTATCCACCTAAATCCACGTGATAATAATTTTTACATCAAGTGTCAAACTGGATTAGGGTGGCTAGGAGTGCAGCCAAGTAAAGCCTCAATTGATCCGTCAATTTGCTAGATTCTTGCATTTTTTGAGGAGTATATGTTCTCCTCTAGCCATTTTGCGTCCAGTGATTGTGATGACCCGTCCAGCGTAGTCACCTCCTAATAAAGCTAGGCAACTCATGACCCAAGTGGTGCTAAATATTGATTGTAGTACTCAAAACTGAAAAATCGTGCACAATAAATAAATCTATAACTCTTATAAAGATAAACCCCACTAGATGAGTTCTCTCTATATGCAAAGTGTCCACATCATTCTCCACTAAGTGAACCCACTACATATTCTATCTTTTAATGCAAAGTGTACACATCATTACCCACTATGTCCATGTCATCCTTTATTAATTACAAAAAAATCCATATCATCTCTATCATGTAAAATGATTTAAATCTAATCAAACATTCTATACTATTTTTTTCGAGAGCTGATTAGTTAAAATAACTTTCAGACAAATTCTTATATATATGTATACATAATGTTCTATATAAAAAGTATTATTAAGAGAAACCCGCGGCAACGCCATATATACTTCTAGTAGAATTATATGTTTGAGTCTTAGACGGCACAATACACTGGAAACTGCTGCTGATTGGTTCATTAAGAAGCTGCAAAAGGCCGGAAACAAACATGCCCTCAACGAGCTCTTATCAAGCCTCGGGGCGCCACTGCCCACGGAGCCACCAGTCTGGCGAGCTATGGCGGCCGCCATACCTGCCGCAGGCGAACCCGGTTGTAACTCGCCTAGAATAGTAGCATGCACATGCATGGCTGTGGGGCAAGTCAGGCATAATCCTAGTCGCATGTACAAGGAAGGTTCTAGTGGCAAGCTGTGTCAATGTAGCCGCGCCATGCCTGCTTCGATCGAGCCAGGGCCGCGCGTGCCAGGCTGTGACGAAAGTTCATTTCTTCCATACAATAGCCACCAGGACTGCAACAAAGATTCCCAATAACACAAAAAGCAACAGTTGCATTGTCGAGTTTCACTTCAATATCATTTCAAAAAAGTTTCACTTCAATAAGATGGACAATAAATTGCTCAATCATTTAATGGTATGCTACACTGACAAGGAGATATTCAAAAGAATTGATCATGATATAATCATGCTGCGCTTCAAGCCTTGAAACATCGAAGGATGAATCTTTCTCGCCACCTCAACAGACTTAGTGCTTATGCAGTATGATTTATGTTTGATTTTTCATAAAATTGTGTTTCAAGCTGATTTTTAGTATATCTATACATATCCGATGACTATTTCTATGGTTTATTGCATTGGGCCTTTTATACAAATTAATAGTAGAAATGTCCGCCATAGGTAGATTTTATTCCTGGCTCCGACGAGGCCACGGGCTGGTGTGACTTTGCCGACGAGGCACCATGCTTGAGCCCACTACCATTGCCGTGGGCCAAATCAGTAGGGCCGAGGCCCACTAGGCCACTAGACCGCTGCCTCGCTTGCTTGAGGAGGAAAAAGTCCGAATTCCCTCCCCCAACTATCACGAAAGTTCACTTTTCCTCCCTCAACGTCAAAACCGGACAAATCACCTCCCTCAACTTTTCAAACCATGCAAATTACCTCCCTCGAGCGGTTTTGAGGGCGGTATTGCTACAGTAACAGCGGTTTGTCTTTTCTTTTTTTTTAAAAAATTCCGGTTGAATCTTTGAAACATCATAGTAAATCACGTAAAAATCATAAAATACAAAATCAAATTTTGTTAGACTCCACATGACTAGATCTACCCACTGAATATATAATATGATATGATTTAGTACAAAGTTTTTGCTACGAAGGTTTTGTCTTTTTCTTTTATATTTATTTGGCTGAATCTTTAAAAAATCATAGTAAATCACAGAAAAAAATCATAAAATAGAAAATCTATTTTTTTATACTACACATGTGCATATCTACACAGTTATAAAATTTTTATTGTAGCTTTAGATCTGTACTTTTGTGTAATTAATTGAAATAATTCGTAGTTGTAATTTCTACAATTATTTTTTGGATTAAAGCATACTATATTATATATTCAATGTGTAGATCTACTCATGTGGAGTCTAACAAAATTGGATTTTTCATTTTATGATTTTTTTTGTGATTTACTATGATTTTTCAAAGATTCAACCGAATTTTTTTAAAAAGAAAAAGGCAAACCGCTGTTACTAACAATACCGCCCTCAAAACCGCCGACGGAGGTAATTTGTATGGTTTGAAAAGTTGAGGGAGGTGATTTGTCCGGTTTTAGCGTTGAGGGAGGAAAAACGAACTTTCCCGATAGTTGGGGAGGGAATTCGGACTTTTTCCGCTTGCGACGACGGCTTTTTAGCACCGGGGCGGCCGTCGCCGGCGGCAACGTCGATCTCGCCACTCTCCGTGGTGCTGGCGGCCACTGCTCGCTTATTTTCCTGAACTCCCGATCACTCCCCCCAGGTACCCCATCATCTGCCTCTCTTTCCAAACTCCCAAACACCATGCCATGTTGATATCAACACGGAGTCACGGATCCTTAATTTTCCTTTTTTCCATTGTTCATTCCTTGCGTGCTTCATTGTGCAGAACTCTTGATAATTTTAGGTTAGTTGGTTGTTTGATGCAGACACTCAGAAATAATTAATCCCTTAACCTATTTTTTTGTCCGACAAATGCAATCAAGCATTTGATTCTGAAATCTTCTAGCAGTAGGTTCATATTTCTCGCGCCGTAATGCAAATCATGTTCTTCTGCCTCCTGTTGAGACGATGTGGTTAGCCTGTAGTTATGGCTTCCAGAATCATCACAAACAGGGAATGGACCAGTACTGAATTCGTGATTACAGCATATGTTCCCTCCCCTTTTGTCTACTGACCTAGAGATGAGATGAGGACCATGGCTTCAGTTGGTTTATATTAGTGTTCATTTTCTCACATGTTTGCTTGCATTGCCTCAGACCTTCAACATCACATAGTTCAGTGTTCATTTTGCTCCTGACCTAAGAGATCTTGCTTCAGTCTTGATTTGTGATTCTGTATCTCTGAAAAATTCTTACCCAACCTGCTGATAGAGTGATAGTTCCTAGTTCCAAGAATTGCTATAAAATTTGTTCTTCAGTTAATGCACAAAAGTGTTTTTCCAGGCGTTTCAAACTTCAAAACAACATTTGATTGTTAGGGTTCAAAACAAAATCGAACTTCCCTGTGGAAGTTCTTTCTCATAGGCAGTGAATTTACCCTTTTTTCACGAGAAAGTTGTAGGTTCTTTCCCTTCTCTGATCTACTTCAGTTATAATAATCTATATCTATATCTAATAATAAAACACAGAAATTTCTGCCCATTTGCCACAAAAATTTATGTCCGCCTGTCCGTTCACCTTTTTTTTTTTTTCTTCCGCTGTCTGTCGGTCTCAATATACGGCAATAGAAATCAAGTTATAATAATCTATATCTATACCTAATAATAAAACACAGAAATTTCTGCCAATCTACCACAAAAATTTCTGTCCGCCTGTCCGTTCACCTTTTTTTTCTTTCGCTGTCTGTCGGTCTCAATATACGGTAATAGAAATCACAGACTGCATATGATACGTATTGATCAACAATGGCATGTCCGCCGTTCAAATCCAGACTCGAATCCAAGACCATCACGATTCCATATGTGTCCGCCATCCAAATCTAAACTCGAATCCAACTCCAAGACCATCACGATTCCAAATCAAAGTCCATATATACTCTAGATCAAAACCGAATACATACATAGCAAATCGAGGCCAACAAATCCGACATGGAGAGTAGGATCCTGCGGATGTCGTGGCCGTCAGGTTGGGATTGGAGGGCGACGTAGAGGTGCCGGAAGAGGGCGTTGATGTCGCGGGTCCGGCCAACGGCGAGGTCGGCCATGACGCGCAAGATGAGGTTGCGGACGACGAGCGTGTCGGCCTCGCGACTGCAGTCCCCAACGGCGACGAAGGCGGCGTCGGCCCAGCATAGGTCACTCAGGAGGCCACCCGCTGCTCGCGTTGGTACTCGCGGCGCCACCGGACATCTCGCGACCGCGGCCTACTTGCGCTCGAGCCGGCCGCCACCACCACGCTCTGCTCCATGCCGAGCAGGCCACAGCAACCACATCTAGCTCCACGCAGCTGCCGTCGCCGGCAAGATGGTTGGGTGATGCTAGCATCTCCTGTCCGCTCCTGGAGTATCTGTATGCGGATAGCCGGATAGCTGCCTGGCTGCCGTGCGTGGGAAGGAGAAAAGAAAATGGGTGGGAAGGTTGATTTGTGGCCCTTGATTCAGATGAGCGGCTCACAGTACTTTGTCATTAGGGTTCCCTATCTTGGGTCGTTGATGGGCCTCAAGGGGAGATGCAATCTGCCGGGTCGTTTTACTTTTACTACTAAAATTGAGTTTTTCATTTTGAGAATTTAAATTCACTCAAACAAAATTCAGGGGTCCAGCCTAATCCGTTTCATATCCCAGATAGGATAGCAATCCAAAACAATAAATCCTACCTCAATACGATACGCTTCTGGTGGAGATGAATACCAAATAAAATCATATTGAGACACCCACGAACCAACCGTAGCAGAACGCACGGGCATTTTTTTAGTTATAATAAAGTGTTCATCAGCTATGAACTTTTTAAAGTCACGTTTGGGATAAAAAAAGGTGAACTTTGGTCAGCTACCACAGCAATTAAAAACTTGCAGCATGGTCCTTAGCATTTTATTGTCATATTAGTATGATTGTCAGTCTGAATGTAAGGACTCTTGCTACATTGAAGCCGCTCTTTAACCGCACCTCATTTGATGTGTCATCATCTAAGTCGTAACATAAGAACATGTAAAGGTTACAAGTAGTTAAGCACTTACTGCCAAAGTCTAAGTATCGAAACATCTGTTTTCTGTCACCCCTTCATGTGCAACCTGTACAAAACTTTACCATAGCTTTTTCAGAAAAACTTCTGATGGTTTTGTGCAACATATACCTTTAAGAGATCTATTCTCGTCTGAAGTACCAACTGAAATTTGGGTGCACGAGAGTGATAGTTCAATCATGGTAGCAATCTTTTCTTTATTCATAATAATTCAAGTAGTTTTTCTTGAGGAAGCAAGCATCATATGCTGTTTTATGGGAAGATTATTCAACACTAGGCTTGGTGATGTATTCTTGACATTTTTAGAGTGATTAATTCTCTATTGAAGAGTCATAGTTTCTCACGAGTCAGTAAATCAATCATGACTTTTCTCCCTCTTACATTCATAGTATTCAACTAAGTTTTCTTGAGGTGTTTTTATGGCAAGACTATACAAAATAAAAGTGCTCCACCGCATTTGATATTCAACTGACATATTGTTCAAGCCTCAACATTTCCACTGTTATTTGTAGTTTGGTAACAAAACTGAGTCAACCCCGGTGGTGTATATACTTGATTTTGTTGCAAAAATAGTAACTCTGGCTCTATGTATCATGTGTGCTATTGACTTACTTTTGGCAAAGCCGCTGTTATGGTGCAATAAATTCCCTGTCAAATTTTCCCAACCACTACATTATTGAAGCAGGAACTACCACAAGCATGGTACAGTTAGTAGACCTTTAGCACCGAAACTCAATGCTGACACAACATGCAACTCTTAGTTGTTGTTGATTTAAGTATGGTTTATTTTTTTTTAGCATTTAGTGCTATCTATGAAATCCTATACTCCCTCCGTCCCACTGAGTTTGTCACCCTGGATTCCGTGCCATCTTATTCGATGTTTCGTCTTATTCAAATTTTTTACACAAATAAAATTTATTTTGTTACGACTTAATTTATCAATGAAGATACTTGAATATTGATTAATTTATTTTATGATTTACATAAATATTTTGAATAAGACGGATGATCAAACATGAAGTTCAAAAGTCAAAAACGACGAACTCCATGGGGACAGAGGGGCAGTAGATACTGCTTTCTTCTTTAATGAAATGGCAGAGCAACTTCCCTGTTTCGCACCAAAATTGAACTCTCAATAGTACTATTGCTATTGTTTTTTAGCCAAACAGGAGGGGAAGCACCCGTACTATTGCTATTGTTCCCATCGGTTATTACCAGAAAGGTTGCTTTAGAGGTCATGTGCATGGTTAGATTAGGTGGCAGATTATTTCGCAGCCTAAGAATAGAAAAAGTCCTCTAGGTCTGAGTCTCCGGTTGTTTACTTTAATTGTGATTTGGCAGCTTTAAATTTTGGTTCCTGTTTTGCCTTTACCTGTTTATCATATTGAAAGTTGTGAAACAAGAAAGGGCGCGTGAGATGCCTTTTCTTGTCCCATTTGTTTTATACTTACAAGAAGCCTGCAAAAACGTTTGATATAGGAATATCCATTTTTTTAGCTTAATCACATGGTATCACCATCATGACAGTTTAACCAAAGTCTCATCGATAATGAAGTAGACGAGTTTTGGTCCCTTCTGGGTGCACTTGACCTGTCCATTAATCCATACTCAGCTTCTGTCAGTATCTCCAATGGAAATTAATACAACTTTTTTTGAATCAGGGACCCTCCCATTTCCATTGCATAGAACGAAAATACAGCAGTGTTTAGACGTGTTCAGAAAGCAAAAGAGCGAACAGAGTTTTAAATATCTAACAGACAAGAACTGGGGGGGACACGTTAACCCCCGACCGCCCACCAGCCATACCCAGGCACAAAAAGAAACGCATGACAACTATCCTGTTACAACACATTATTAGCAGGCTTCGACTACTCTTGGTTGCCATCATCCATGTTTGCTTCAGCTTCATTTGTCAGCCGCAGGGGGTTGGGTTGGGGGGGGGGGTCTTGGTGGAGCAGGTTGATCGAGAACTGGAGAGTAGCCTCCACAGCACGGGTCCAAGCTTCCTTGTCTTCCTCCTTCAGTAAACCTGTCCAAAATTTCATTAAAGCACATGCATGGCTGATAATGTCAAGTGGAGTATGCAGCCGTTTTCCTTCAAAGCAAACATCATTTCTTTTTTTTTCGGATGGCCCAGCATATTGCTGCCATACCAATTGCATGAAACTGTTTACCATTGGGAATCCACTTATCACACCACATCCATCCCTGTTCTAGAGACGAAGGAATATCAGTAGCACCAATACAAGTAGCAATAGTGGCCCAGATGCTCTTAGCAATAGGACAAGTAAACAAAAGATGGTCAACAGTTTCAGGCTGATGACAAAAATAGCATATAGGATCTCCTTTCCAATTTCTCTTTAACATATTTTCTTTTGTCAAGATAGCTTTGTTGGCTACTAGCCATAAGAATATCTTGATCTTTGGAGGAACTCTAGCTTTCCAGATTCTTTTATGGTCTAAACCACTTTCATTAGTAGTTAGAGCATTATACATTGACTTAACAGTAAATTTGCCACTTTTCTCTAATTTCCAGGTACTGATATCAGAACCCGTACTAAGGCCTTGGCCCAGGATCTCATCCTTGAGTTTTGACCACTCAGAATTGAGATTATCAGGAAGCCATCGAGTAAAGGACAAGATAGTGGATCCATCAAGAAACTGTGCTACATTAATGTCTTTCTGTTCACACAGTTTGTATAAGACTGGATGATTTTCAGACAAAGGCTTGTCTTCAAGCCAAATATCATGCCACAATGATGTTTTCTTTCCATCCTTAACCTTCATTTTTCTACCTTGTAGATATAAATGTTTTACCTTTAGCATACCAGCCCAAATTGGAGAGTCTGTTTGTCTATGCTTAACAGTAGCAATAGAATCATCTTTGAGGTATTTGTATTTTATTATGTCCTGCCATAAGCCAGTCTCATTCTCTAATTTCCACCACCATTTGCAAATAAGACTGACATTCACTTTTTTAATGTCTTTGATGCCCAATCCTCCCTTCTTCTTACTCTTACATATCTTAGGCCATCTAACCAGATGGTACTTTCTTTTGGTGTGGCCACCTTGCCAAAAGAATGATCTCCTATCTTTATCCAAATCATTAACAACAGTTTTTGGGAAAAGGTAGATGGACATATGATACATACAGGTATTGTTAAGGCTAGATGTAATGAGAGAAGCTCTTCCAGCTATAGTTAGTGAGGAACCTCTCCATACACTCATTTTCTTGCCATTTTTATCCAGGAGGGGGTCCAATCTGCTACATGCAGACGACTGGGACTAACAGGTACACCAAGATATTTAATTGGGAAATATCCTATCTGGCAATTAAAGATTTCAACATACTTAGATGCTACTTCATCATCACCGTTGATCACCACCACTTCACTTTTATTGAAATTTATCTTAAGGCCAGCCATCATTTCATACAGATATAGCAATAATTTTAGGTTCCTAGCACTTTCCACATCCTCCCTTAAACATATTATGGTATCATTTGCATATTGCAGTACGACTACCCCATTTGGAATAATGTGTTCAATAAGGCCCCTCGATTTTGCCACACTATGTAAAAAGGCTAATAACCGCCCCGTGAGCCCAGAGACGCCGCTAATAACGAGCGTCGTGTTGTGACATTATCGACGCCGCGGTCCGGTCGGCGTCGATAAGCGGCGTCGGATGGTCCCACAAGACCAATACGGCGTCGATAATAGGAGGTCATTACAGACGCGGCGTGTTCATGTAACACGTCTGTTTTCTTAATCCGGCGCGTTTTTTCGTTGGTCGGGCACCGACGCTGGCTACGGCCGACGCTTTTTGAAACCGAAAAGGTCTGCGAGAATTCAACGTATCTCGAACACGCCGCGTTCATCACAGCGCATTTTCGAGACCGATCGACCGTGGATGCAACCCCTAATTCAGACGTGTTTTTGCTTACGTGACACCTTTTCGGCGCCGCCCGTCACGTACCGTTCACGAGTATTACGCACGCCGTGGATTCACGACTCGCGTGGTCGATACCCGTCCGTGTTGCTTGACACCGCATACAGACGCGGCGTCGCAGATACCGACGCTTGGAACCCGTAACGCCACGTAAATTAAAGTCGCGCGTTTATTTTCGCACGAGTTGTGTTAGGAGGTGTCCGTACATGTCCCAACCACTACCGACGCGCGTTTATTTTCGCACGAGTTGTGTTATCAGTGTCCGTACATGTCGCAACCACTACCGACGCCGCTTATTTTCGCACGAGTTGTGTTAGGAGGTGTCCGTACATGTCGCAACCATTACCGACGCCGTTTATTTTCGGGGCGAGTTGTGTTAGCGGTGTGTTCCGTACATGTCGCAGCTCCTACCGACGCGTATAGTTTCGCACGAAGTTGTGTTATCGTGTCTCAGACATGTCGCAACCGCTACCGACGCTACGGTCATTTACGAGCGTGTGTTGTCGCCACCGTATGCAGGCCGCTTTGGCCGGGCCCCGCATCCGGTTTTTGAACGGGCCTCCGCTTGCTCCGGCGTGGCCGGCCTTCCTTTGGGCCTGAATTTGGACTCGCATGTTAGGCCCGTTCTCTTGTGGTACAAACGAGCTGGGCCGTTTTCCGCCGCATAGGTTATAACTTATAACATCAAGCGGACATATATATAATGCGTTGCCACACACTTCAACACCGTCTCTCTCTCGGTGGTGGCGGCACACCGCAGGGGTGGGGGCGGGGGCGGCGGAGGAGCGCGACGCACGGGACGGCAAACTATATACTTGTTGATGATTGATTTGCTACGCCGCCGCTATATAGTACATCAGTATTTGGATCGCCTCCTTGGTGTCCGTGTACGCCGAACTGCGGCAGCACGCGAGGCTCCAAGTTGGAAGTTGTTCCTCCCGTTGGATGCGGCGTTGGAGGATCTTCGCTTGAGCAAGTCCTCCCGGCAGTGCGCGAACAGGAAGCACGTCGTCACGGCATCCGGAGGCGGCATAGTTTCTCGCCTTGAATGGAGGCTAGGGTTTTTCCTTACCCCATACATGCTTCCCAAGAAGCAATCTCAACCGTTGAATCCAACCGAGATCAACGGTGCACAAGCACCGGGCTTGTCATTTGGTTTGGGCTGCTTTGTTGGGCTCCAAATTCATCCTCCATCCGGAAGGATAGCCCAACAAAATCTGTTCCTCATCATCCACAAACTCACAAAGACGAGGCTTTACGCCTTGCTTCATTTCATTGTAATCCAATCCACAAGCATCCGCTAATCCAATCCACAAGCATCTACAATTCAGCATAGGTAGCCTCTAGTTTTGCGATTGCTTGTCCTCGAGTGTGGGGAAACAAAAAAAAAAAACTTCCGAATGACCCTTCCATTCCGTCTTGATTCATTGCCATGATAAAGCTCAATCCGGACATGCGAGAATGCATCGATAACACTAGCCTTCACACAACCAAAGTAATCACTACGGATGTGTACACAAAGAAATCGGTTCCACACCACAAGCGGTCATCTTGAAAGCAAAGTTTCAATAAACCATAAAAGTGCACTATCAACCGTGCAAAATGAGTGCCACAAGAACAAACAAGTTCTCGTCATTAGTCTTATGAAGTCGGCATCTCATTTTTTTAAAATATGACAAAGGAAAAAGATGACAAGGTAGACGTTCACACAATCAAATTTGACACATGAGTAGAAGTTCCATCCATTGTTTTAGACCAAAGGTATTCACCCGGCTTTATTGAAAGCTTAACGAACACCATGGCCTTGCCCTGGGTTACCGGTTTACAAGACAAAAGCACTCAGTAGTGCCGCACCGCACCGAACTCAACTTCTACCATAACTCTACTTCATAATACCACTAAACGAGTTCAAATGATAACTCGACCAACATTTTGCGACACGACGGCACGCAGCTCAAAAGTTTAACCTCCTATGCGGCTTGAAGGCACGCAACACAAAGACAAAGTTTTCTTATTTTTGCGGCACGAAGGCACGCAGCACAGCCCAACCGGTACTCATCACACCTCCTATGCTTACGGACATTCGGCGAATGCCAAAAGAACGATCACGGAGCGCTTGAGGACAAAAGCTAAATCATCTCTTCTCGCCACCGGCTTCATCTTGGTCTTCAAGAGTGGCTTCCAGGTCTTGATCGGCAAAGATCGTCTTGACAAAGAGTTTACAAGCAATGTTGGTCATAATGCTCGGTCACACACAATGCATGCTCATAAAGATCAACAATACTCCTATCATGCATATCCCCGATGTGCACAAGGTCAAGGTGGAGACCGGCACAAGGGCAAAATGCTACTTTTATGTCCTTGGAAGCGCTGAACATTAGTTTCGGTTTAAGCTAGTCAATCGTTGCCCATATTCAAAATCGCATTTGTCACGCCCCGTCCAAAATTCTATTTTCTCCGTAACTTTGGCGTTTTGAATAAAGAAGTTGACAAATTCCACATCTCTCTTCCCGCCCTTGTAATCTAACAAGACAAGTTTCTTAAGGTGGCTTTGAAGACAATCAAGATGATCAAGGGCATAATGGTGCTTCACCCTTTTTGACCTGGCCTTCAAAGAGACCTGCAAATGAAACAAACAAAAAATGTCTAAACGGAGCTGTGCAAAACGTAGTGACAACGATTGCACAATTTGACTAAATAAACTTTTATTCAGACATAATTCGGATTACACATAAACAATTCAATTCATAAATATCTTGAAATATCAGCTACATTTGAGCGTGTAAAAAAATCTCATCAAGCAATATAAGCTAGAAACTAAATGTGGAATGTAAGGTACATATATAAATTTTTGATCCAAATGTTAGTTACCTTCACATAGAGCTTTTGGAGGCAGGGGAAACAATTCAGAAGACTAACGGCATCATTAATGTCAGGAGATGGCATGCACACAACCAAAACTTTAATAGCTCCCATCGATATGGGAATGCCGTGAGGTATAGACATCTGCAAAAACAAAACTTTGGTTATACGTATTGACATAATGTATAAATAATAAAGTAAATCAAGTAACGGCATGGTGAACTTACACACTACACACCTTACAAATACCAAACTCAAATGTCGTAGGGGTCGACCCGAGGGCCCCCAAGAACTGAAGCTTTGGAGCCATTTGGATGCGAACGTGCAGCCGAGGCCGGGGCTCAATGTAAGTCGGGGCAGCAGTAATGGTGGCGTTCAATGAATAGCTTTTCTAAAAGAGGAGCATCCTCAATCACCACTTCTTTCGGGAATTTGCTCGGACTCGGATAAATCTTCGTCGGAAAGACCAAACGACCTAAGTGTACAATTAGTTATGCGGATGCAAGAAAGTCCGACATTTCTGGGCCGGTACCAAACTCGTAGTATAGGGCATTTGGAGAGGAGCGTATGGAGCATTTTGTCCCCGATAGCCATGCCCGGGATGGTAAGCTCTTTCATATTGGCGAAATGTAAACTATCTAAATCAAGACCGGGAAACTTGGCGTACTCATGGTGTAGTCTAGGTCCATATCTATCATCCGCGATGGTGAGAGAGCAAAGGGAGGAGGATAACAGAATTGGGCTGGCGGCTCCGGCACCGATATGTGAATGCGTTCCAAAGCTCGAGATGCTCAAGGCTATCGATTTAGGGGATTGAAGCCGCACCTATAGATCCTGGATAGATGTCGTCTATGCTTTGACAACCGTTGACTCGGTAACCAACGACAAATTAAATACCGTCAACACAACACCAAAACAACCTAGAAATAGGAATTTCAACTAACATATTCCAAAGTTTTGGTGTTTATTTGGACTTGCGTGTACAAACTCATGGATGATCACTTTGGGCCAAAAAGACAAAGAAAAAGAAATAAAATCAACAAATAGAAGAAGGCCCAAAGGAGCAAATGGCAAGCCCAAACAAATCGCAACAAAACGTCGAAACCAGGCCGGGCCAAGTCCACCTTACAACTTTTCGAGCAAGGAAGCCCGACCGCCGGGCCCGGCCAAAGCCGGCCACGGGTGGTGCGCACAAGCACCACCTGTGCGGCCGCACCCCTGGCCGAGGCGGTTCGAGCCCGGCCGGGGAGGCGGGTTGTTACCTTCCAAAACTGGTGAAACCGACGTGGGATGGTCGGTTTGGCGTACATGGAAGGTTTTCCTAGGTCGGTTTGGGTGTTTTTAGCACTTAGATCCCTCCCCTTGTGTATAAATAGACCCCCTCTCTCCCTCTCAAAAGGCAATACAAATTCAAAGCGTAAAACCAGTCCACTTGTGCAAGAGAGTAGAATTAGATCTTCTTCTTCTTCTACTTCTTCTATTCTATCTCCCAATTCTAGAGAGTGAGAGAGGGAAAGGCTAGAAAGAAGCTTGATTCTTTCTACCCGGAGTTGCCGGTTAAGCCCCCTCGGTGTTCCGCGGTTCCTAGGAGGACGGAGTCTTGGGACTTGTCGGTACCCGCCCCGCTTGTACCTCTCGCAAGCTGCTTACGCTTTGGTAAGGAGTCTTGTGATTATCTTGCAGCTACTTAATTTCCTTCGCATTACATTTCTTAGCTGTTGTAGACTTGCGGGATTGGTAGATCGTTTTACGTTAGTTCTTGGTGGAGGGACTCTTTGACCGGGAACCTTGGCCAACATCAAGAACTGTGACCAATAGTGCAAACGTGGTGTTTGGACTAGCGTTCACCTACCTTTTGTGGCGCATCCCACGGTTGAGGGGGTAGGCGGCTTGGTCGTGACAAGCCTTGTTCGTCCGTTGAAATCCCCCACGTTCGGGTGCGGCGCAAAGGCTAATTGCCTGACACTCGTTCTTTGAGCGTGGGCCGGTGCCCGAAGTGAGTAGACAACGGACTTTAGGAATCACCGCCTGGAAAAACTTAGCCTATAGATACCTCGCTACTCTTAGAAAACAAACCCTTGCCTTAGGTTGACATAGACACGAAAAGCCACCGCTACACCGTCCCCTCGTGAAAAATACAATACCCCCGCTACCACCGGGTGAAGTGCTACAACGGTATTTCCGCGGCGCTTGGGATTTCTCTCGTGTGCGTAAGAAACACCAACAAGCATTTCTCGGCGCCGTTGCGGGACGGTTGTCGTAGTTATATATCTAGCCGAGTCAACCTACGTGGATCGGGTAGTATCCTTTAAACAAAAATACCAAAAAGAGTTCCTGTTACCCATGGAGCAACCCACTATTCAAATCCTGTCTGCTCCCAAGGGCGAGCTCGTAGAACCACGTCAATCTGCGAAGCCAATCACGCCTTCCGAATATGAGCTCCGCCCGGGCTTTATAGCCATGGTTCAGGCCCCGAGCCTTTTCGGGCTCGGAATATGAAAAACCCCTATCATCACTTACGGGAGTTTGAGCAGCTCGTAGGGCTGCCGACAATTGCGTGCATGACACATGACACGTTGAGGTGGAAGTTGTTTCCGTTCTCTCTTCTGAGAGGGCGACTCAATGGTACGCCCATAACGTAGGGTTGGTAAACGGAGAATGGGAAGAACTGCGGGCGGTTCTCGTAGCGTTCTACCCGATATCCGAGAATCGCGGCCCCGCGACAAGAGATACTCAACTTCCGACAAATAGAGGGTGAAACCTTAGGTGCAGCTGGGACCGGTTTACCACGCTTACACGATCCGGCCCGCACTGTCCATACCAAACCACGTGCTTTTACAGCATTTCTGGCTAGGATTGGACAGGGCGACTGCCCTGCTGCTTGATTTAGCTGCCGGAGGGTCATTTTCACATAAAACCACAGCGGAAGGAGAAGCTCTCCTAAACCGTATTCTTGAGAATACTCCTCCGCTAGAACCCATCCGAGTAGAACCCAAGCAGAAACCAGAGGAAGTCTCTTCGGCAAAAGCCGAACCCGTTAAACCCATAAAGAGACCCTCGCCGAACTAAACACAAGGAGATCGTGTGCACGGATCTCCCGTTCTTCGAGGTTGACCTTACTGATCAATTCGGTGACACCTCAAAGTACGAACAATGGAAGAAACCACCAGTCCCGGCTAGCCCCGAACAGCCCCTGGATAAAACTTTCCTCCAGGAGTCTATTAAGGAGCTAACAGCTATAATGAGCACGGAATGGTTGCGAGAGGAAGGACCCTCTTTCGAAGAAATTCGGATAAGTGGCCCCTCTACACCAATCCATTGCAGATATCAGGGAAGTTTGGTGGAAGTCATGTATAACCCTACTGTGGGGATAAACATAATGTCCGAAACCTTTGCACAAGCCTGTGTCGAGGAAGCCATTAGGACCCCCACAGCACGGACCCTGCGCATAGCACCTCGTACCACCATTGAAAGCCGTGAGGTTATACATGAACAAATCTTCCTGCACAAGGATGTCAAGTTGTCTTTGGACTTTCACGTTTTTGATATCCAAGACTTCGACATCCTAATCGGGCATCCCCGGAAAAGATTCTTGACCTACCAACATCCGGGGATTTAGATGTCAAACTCGGGAAGAAAAAGTTTTCTATCCCGCTTACTCGAGCTAAAAACTTCGGGAATGTAACCCTTCCTTGAGTACGACACGCCCGAGGAGGTCATGGGAGTTATGCTATATGAGAACCCAGAAACAGACCTTGAAAAAGACGCCCAATTCTTTATTGAAGAAGAGGACGATTCAGGGGAACTCATAGAACTTCCCAAAGAAGAAGAGCTAACTCGGCCTCCAGTTGAGCTTAAACCCCTACCCCCAGGCCTACGCTATGTCTTCCTAAACGGCGATTCACAAGCACCGGTCATCATAAGCGATAAACTTAGTGACCAGGAGACTACCCAGCTCATAGCCGTTTTAGAGAAACACAGATCGGTCTTCGGGTATTCCCTTCAAGATCTGAAAGGGGTAAGCCCAACACTATGCACACATCGCATACCTATTGACCCTGACAGTACCCCATCATGCGAACCCCAGCGCAGGCTCAATAATGCGATGCGTGAAGTCGTGAAGAAGGAAGTTCTCAAACTTCTTCACGCCGGGATTATCTATCCCGTACCACACAGTGATTGGGTTAGCCCAGTCCAAGTGGTCCCTAAAAAGAGAGGAATGACAAATCGTTGAGAACGCTAAAAACGAACTCATTCCACAAAGACAAGTCACGGGGTGGAGAATGTGTATTGATTACAGAAAAACTTAACAAGGCAACAAAGAAAGATCACTTCCCGCCGCCCTTTATTGATGAAATGTTGGAGCGGTTAGCGAAACACTCTTTTTCGTTTCCTTGACGGGTATTCTCGCTACCACCGATCCCGATCCACCCCGATGACCGAGCAAGACCACGTTCACATGCCCATACGGAACCTATGCCTATCGTAGAATGTCATTTGGGTCATGTAATGCGCCGCTTCTTTTAGCGGTGCATGATGTCTATCTTCTCAGACATGATCGAAGAAATCATGGAGGTCTTCATGGACGATTTCTCCGTCTATGGTAAGACCTTCGAAAGCTGTCTGAAGAACCTAGACCGGGTCTTGCAGCGATGCCAGGAAAAGGACCTGGTACTTAACTGGGAAAAGTGCCACTTTATGGTCCGAGAAGGCATCGTTCTTGGGCACCTTGTGTCCGAGAGGGGGATAGAGGTAGACAAAGCTAAGATAGAAGTTATCGAAAAGCTACCACCCCCCTGAACGCGTCAAAGGTATCCGTAGTTTCCTAGGCCACGCAGGGTTTTATAGAAGATTCATAAAAGATTTTTCGCAAATCGCTAGACCTCTTACGGCCCTGCTAGCCAAGGATGTACCCTTCGACTTCACAGATGAGTGCTTGCACGCTTTCGAAACCCTAAAGAAAGCACTCATCTCGGCTCCGATCATCCAACCCCCGGATTGGTCGTTGCCATTTGAAATCATGTGCGATGCTAGCGACTACGCTGTTGGTGCGGTCCTAGGCCAAACCAAGGACAAAAAGCATGATGCCATCGCATATGCTAGCAAAACTCCGACAGAGCCCAGCTTAATTACGCCCGCGACGAAAAAAGAGCTCCCCGGCGGTAGTCTTTGCTATCGAGAAGTTTCGATCCTACTTAGTGGGCGCAAAAATAATCGTTTATACGCACCATGCCGCCCTTAAGTACCTTCTCACCAAAAAGGATGCGAAACCTCGCCCCTGATCCGCTGGATTCTTCTACTCCAAGAATTTGATATAGAAATAAAAAGATAAAAAGGGAATAGAAAATACGATTCTTGCAGATCATTTGTCGCGTATGCGGTAACTAACATGCAGGAACCACCAATTAACGATTACCGCGACGACGACATGCTACTCAACGTGTCGCACTTCAACCCATGGTACGCAAACATTGTGAATTACATGGTTGCGGGATACATACCACCCGGGAGAACAAGCGGAAGCTCCAAATGGAGAGCGGCGGCACCTATGGGATGACCCATATCTGCGGGGTGTGTGCGGACGGCTTGCCGAGAAGATGCGTACCGGGGAGGAAGGAATGCAGATCATCGAGAAATGTCATGCATCTCCCTACGCCGGGCATCTGGGAGTATTTCGCACACAAGCCAAAATTTGGCAGTGCGGATTCTTCTGCCGACGATGTACGACGACACGAAAGAGTTCATCAGAAGATGCTACAACCGCCAGAAGACGGGAACATCACAAATTCGTGATGCAATGCCCCTACACTACAACCTTCAAATAGAAATATTTGATGTGTGGGGCATTGACTACATGGGGCCATTCCAGAGATCCCATGATTGCGAGTATATCCTGGTGGCAGTAGACTACGTGTCAAAGTGGGTAGAGGCACTACCATGCAGAGCTGCTGATGGCAAGCATGCACGCAAGATGTTCCATGAAATCATCTTCCCCCGTTTTGGAATGCCACGCATGGTGATCAGTGACGGAGGATCGCATTTCAAGGACAAATCATTCAAGACATTCTTGAAAGAGCTTGGCACTCAGCACAACATTGCTACCCCTTATCATCCGCAAACCAGCGGGCAAGCCGAAACCTCCAACAAACAAATCAAGAACATCCTGCAGAAGACGGTCAACGAGATGGGGAAAGGCTGGAAGAACAAGCTACCCGATGCTCTCTGGGCATATCGGACAGCATACAAAGCCCCCATCGGCATGTCACCTTACCAGCTGGTCTATGGCAAAACTTGCCATTTACCAGTTGAGCTGGAGCATCGAGCTCATTGGGCCATCAAGAAGTGGAATATGGACGTCAGACTCGCCGGGAAAAACCGTCAGAGACAAATCTCTGAACTAGAAGAATGGCGAGAGAAGGCGTACCACAGTGCAAAGCTCTACAAAGAGCGCACAAAAAGATGGCATGATCAGCGCATCAAATTCAAAGAATTCGCCACGGGAGACAAAGTACTCCTATTCAATTCCCGGGTGAAATTATTCGGCGAAGGGAAGCTGAGAAGCAAATGGAAAGGACCGTACACCGTCATCAATACATCGCCACACGGCGCAATCACAATTCAAGATGACGCAGGTGAAATACAAAAGGTAAACGGTCAACGTCTTAAGCTTTTCTTCGAGCCAGTACCTGATCTTAACCAAGAGCTCGATAGAATAGATTTATGCTTTGAGAATTAATTTGTATGATCAGCATATAAAAAAATTAATAATAATAAAATGTATTAAAATTATCACAATTAAAAATATATATATATATATAATAATATATATATATAATAATAGTAAAACATAAAAAGTTATCTATATAGTTTTACTTTGTTTTTAATTAAGTATTTGCCTTTTTATTTTCCTTTTATTCTATTAAATTTATGCTGGTCATTTGCTACACAAAGAATTTTAACTTTCTAAATTAAATCAAAGCATAAACTATTTTCAAAATTCAAATTTGAGGATCAATTAGAGATCAGCAAGAAAGGAAATGTTTCTCGTCGGCAAACCCCGTTCAAAACTTTTCAGAAAAGGAAACGAATGTGGACGAAAAGCTCGACCGGGGGGACGCGCCTGGGTGGTGCGCGCGCACCACCACGGTGCGCCCGCACCACCGGGTCCGTTCGGGCCGGGATTTCACCCATCACCTTCCTCTTTTCACAACCCGCAGTAGTGAGGTGTGCTCCGCGAGATTTCGACCAGCTAAAAACAGAGAGAGGAGAATTTGTCCTATAAAATCCACCCTCCTCCTCTCCATTCTTCACACCTCTCCTTCTTGCTCTTCTCCTCCTCTCAAATTCTCTTCTTTTGAGCCAAGAACAGCTGCAATGGCGCACCATGCCCTTACCCTCTACAACTCCTCTCGCTCACTTTGCTCTCTCAATGAGGAGGACTTAATCTTCCCTAGTGACGAGGTGGAACCATCCTCCATGCCGCCCTCTTGCCGTGCTCCCTCCCCACGCTACTCATCTAGTGGAGGGAACAACCATGTGTCCACGGGCATCCGTGACACGCAAGAGTATCCTTGGGCGCCCACCTCGTCCCACGGTGGGCACCCCGGGCATCAAGAGGAAGGAACCCGGCCGTGGCGCCCGTACTTCTTCAACGAGAGACGTCCTCCTTCCACACCTCCGACTACAGCACCCGCACACCGTTGTCGGTGTCGACATGCCCACAGAGGACGGGAAAGGGCTTATGAAGAAGCCAACCCCGCCTCCAATGACGCCTCCAAGTGCTCCACTACGCATCCCTAGGCGAATCCTAGAAAGACCCCGAATGTTGTTGAGAGTCGCCGAGTAGCGAAGGCCCTTTGAGGGTACCCCGTGCTGCACCTAGGAAGGCTCCTAATGTTTTCGAGCCGTTCGAGGGTACTCCGTCACTAAACACAGCTGGGAGTAGCACGGTTCCTAAGGTCCCTTCGCTAGCAACCTTAAACGCTAGAGTTAACTCTCTAAACAAGCTAGCGAAAACCTTAAGCCAGAGGTAGAAGGGGCGGATTTAGAGAACGCCGATATCGTGAAAGAACTAGACTCTTTTTCGCCTAAACTTCAAGACTAAGCTAGCTAGGGTCGCTAGAGCGGCTAATGCAGAGAGCGCCCTACGCAGGCCAGCTTAGAAGTACTCTACCTCTTTATCAATAATTAGGCGCGCACTAGTTTAATTTTCAGTATTTTCCCTTCCAATCATTTTGTAATTTCTTCAAGTGTGCGCCCCAGTTTTGAATTATTTATAAATTCAATAAAGTTTTATTATTATATTATTGTCTATGTCTCCACTTGTTTTTGTCCTTGTGCAAAAAGAAAATAAAAATAGGTACAAAAACAAGTGTGGGGGAGGTTTGCAAGTCAAAGGTACGCAATTTATTAAGATTAAATTTTGACTTGTGATCTTCTTTAAGTGCTAAAACCTGAACCAAGTTAGCAAAACTCCATCTCTACATCTACCAATTGATACATGGCATGCGTACATTTTATTCCTCGCCGAATACCAAGCTTCTATTAAAACAACTACTCATCCCGAAAAAACCCGATTCATGTGGGTTGCATATACTCTATCTAGTCTAAGTTGTTGCCAAATATGATATGGTATAAATGGATTTGCTATGCGTTCGTCCGTAAGAGAAACTCAACATCCGGGAATCTATTCTTTGAAAAAGAGAAATGTCTTGGGCTATGCTAAAAAAAAAAGAGATGAAAAATGGACAAGTGTCCGAGGGCGAGTAGAGCCCACATCTCTAAAAAAAAAAAAAAAAAAAAAGAGAAGAAAAGAAGAAGAAATGAGAAAAAATGGGCAAGTGTCCAAGGGCGAGTAGGGCCCACATCTCTAAAAAAAAAAAAAAAAAGAGAGAAAAAAAGAAAAGAGAGGAAATAAAAGACAAAGTCTAGGCGAAAGCAGCAGAGCCCACCTCTCGAAAAAAACTATAGCAATAAAGCCCATGCTTTCTCGAAAAAATAAAATTTTATCTAAATAAAACCCCGGATAAAAAGTTGATCAAAAAGGATGAATGATAAGCACCTCTATTATAACCGTTCTATCTGGCAACCACTCAAGGCTTGGAGAAAAGCTAGAAAGCCCCACTACGATGAAAGGTAATAAAGGGTGGGAAAATGCTCACAAGGCAGGTAAGGCTTGGAATAACATGTATGCAAGCTTACATCTTGGAGATTGAACCACTTTAGTCCTCGTGCCTTCACTCGAGGACGAGTAAAGGGCTAAGTGTGGGGAGTTTGTTGACGGTAACCAACGACAAATTAAATACCGTCAACACAACACCAAAACAACCTAGAAATAGGAATTTCAACTAACATATTCCAAAGTTTTGGTGTTTATTTGGACTTGCAGGTACAAACTCATGGATGATCACTTTGGGCCAAAAAGACAAAGAAAAAGAAATAAAATCAACAAATAGAAGAAGGCCCAAAGGAGCAAATGGCAAGCCCAAACAGAAATCGCAACAAAACGTCGAAACCAGGCCGGGCCAAGTCCACCTTACAACTTTTCAGAGCAAGGAAGCCCAGCCGCCCGGCTCCGGCCCAAAGCCGGGCTGGGGGTGCGCACCACCACTGTGCGGCCGCACCCTGGCCGAGGCGGCTCGAGCCCAGCTTCGGGGGCGGTTTGTTACCTTCCAAAACTCGGTGAAACCGACGTGGGATGGTCGGTTTGGCGTACATGGAAGGTTTTCCTAGGTCGGTTTGGGTGTTTTTTAGCACTTAGGTCCCTCCCCCTTGTGTATAAATAGACCCCCTCTCCCTCTCAAAAGGCAATACAAATTCAAAGCGAAAACCAAATCCACTTGTGCAAGAGAGTAGAATTAGATCTTCTTCTTCTTCTACTTCTTCTATTCTATCTCCCAATTCTAGAGAGTGAGAGAGGAAAGGCTAGAAAGAAGCTTGATTCTTTCTACCTGAGTTGCTTGGGTTAAGCCCCTCGGTGTTCCGCGGTTCCTAGGAGGACCAGAGTGCCGGACTTGTCGGTACACCCGCCCGGCTTGTACCTCTCGCAAGCTGCTTACGCTTTGGTAAGGAGTCTTGTGATTATCTTGCAGCTACTTAATTTTCTTTGTACATTTCTTAGCTGTTGTAGACTTGCGGGATTGGTAGATCGTTTTACGTTAGTTCTTGGTGGAGGGACTCTTTGACCGGGAACCTTGGCCAACATCAAGAACTGTGACCAATAGTGCAAACGTGGTGTTTGGACTAGCGTTCACCTACCTTTTTGGCGCATCCCACGGTTGAGGGGTAGGCGGCTTGGTCGTGACAAGCCTTGTCCGTCCCTTGAAATCCCCCCACGCTCGGTGCGGCGCAGTTAACTAATTGCCTGGGACAATCGTTCTTTGAGCGTGGGCCGGTGCCCGAAGTGAGTAGACAACAGACTTTAGGAATCACTGCACGGAAAACTTAGCCTATAGATACCTCGCTACTCTTAGAAAACAAACCCTTGCCTTAGGTTGACATAGACCTGAAAAGCCGGTGCGCGACCGTCCCTCGTGAAAATACGATACCCCGCTACCACCGGGTGAAGTGCTACAACGGTATTTCCGCGCGCTTTGCGGATTTCTCTGTGCGTAAGAAACACCAACAACAACCAAGGCACAGCCGGCGGAAATTACCCGAATGATTGGAGATGATCCGAGATACGATCGAGACGACGTCAAATATAGGCCGGCGCCGCGCTGCGCTTTGCGCTTGATGAGCTTGATGTCGCCGTCGCGCAGGTTGAGCGGAGAGTTCCGCCATAGGGGCGCCACCGGTAGATAATACTTGCGCCCCGGGCGCCGCTGTCGATTGGTAGGAGGGAGATGATGGTGGTGAGAATGGCGTCCCGGGAGGTTGCGATAAGATCGGAGCTAGCGGGCAGGGTTTGAAGCTGGTTTTGATGGATCCGGCCGGATCACTTGCCATTTCCGGCGAACCTAGGTTTCTTCATACCGATCTATCTATTTGCGAAACCGTGCGCCGTTTCTTTCTTGACAACTAAAGTAGTACAGTACTAGGTTTTATGGGTAGAAACCGGCGGTGGCGGCGATATTTTTTGCAACATAAGCGAACCGTGGCCGTCCGATTTGATCGGACCGCTAAGGTCGCCCGATTCTTAAGCAGCGCAGCCTCCGGGCTAAGAATGCACAGCCCAAGTTGGCCTGTGCACTGAACTATTCACAACAGGCGTCGGTATTGATCGTCCACTCCCCACGCCAGAGAGCGAGTGGAGTTGGGATGCGCATACGCACAAAGATGGTCCCACGGGCAACAAGTTCAATTCAATATAATAATATATACGTATTTTACAGGCCGCTCAGTATCCAAAGACGGGACTGAAGCATATGTATGTGTGGTCAACAATTTGTACGAACAAGCTACTAGCATCATATATTTTATCAAATTGAGCAAGCAAATCATCGAGTTTGCATCGATCATCACACATACTTTTAATACTAGCTTAGCTAGATAGTACATCATCACCAAAAGTGGTCACGACAAAGATAAGATCGATCACATTAATTAGTGTGGTGTCGACATTGGACGAATGGCACCCTGCACCCTGTCCGGAGCACGGTACCTTCTCAGCCTTTTAATTCTTCATTCACGTACGTACTCAGCAAAGAGACTCAACGGACAGTCCGGAAGACTTGATCGAGCCTTTGCATCATGAGCCTCT